>CM056195.1:164269024-164536529 GCA_029692085.1 Gymnothorax javanicus
GCTGCTGTTGTTGTTGGGGCAGTAGTTGTAGTTGTTGTTGTTGTTGTTGGCTGTAGTTGTAGTTGGGGCGGTTGTTGTTGTTGGGGCTGTTGTTGTTGTTGGGCCAGTGTTGTTGTTGGGGCAGTAGTTGTTGTTGGGGCTGTTGTTGTTGTTGGGGCTGTAGTTGTTGTTGGGGAGGCAGCGTTGTTGTTGTTGTTGGGGGCAGTAGTTGTAGTTGGGGCCACTGTTGTTGTTGCGGCAGTAGTTGTTGTTGGGGCTGCTGTTGTTGTTGGGGCTGCTGTTGTTGTTGGGGCAGTTGTTGTTGGGCTTTGTTGTTGTTGGGGGGCTGTTGTTGTTGGGCAGTTGTTGTTGTTGGGCTGCTGTTGTTGTTGGGGGCTGTAGTTGTTGTTGTTGCAGCTGTTGTTGTTGTTGGGGCTGTAGTTGTTGTTGGGCGCAGTTGTTGTTGGGGCTGTTGTTGTTGTTGGGGCTGCTGTTGTTGTTGGGGCAGTAGTTGTTGTTGGGGCTGCTGTTGTTGTTGGGGCTGTAGTTGTTGTTGGGGCAGCTTGTTGTTGTTGTTGTTGTTGGGTAGTTGGGGCTGCTGTTGTTGTTGGGGCTGTAGTTGTAGTTGTGGCCGCTTGTTGTTGTTGGGGCTGTGTTGTTGTTGTAGTTGTAGTTGTTGGGGCAGCTGTTGTTGTTGGGGCTGTTGTTGTTGTTGGGGCAGTAGTTGTAGTTGTGGCGCTGTTGTTGTTGGGGCTTGTTGGGGTTGTTGTAGTTGTAGTTGGGGCTGCTGTTGTTGTTGGGGCTGTAGTTGTTGTTGGGGCAGCTGTTGTTGTTGTTGGGGCCGTTGTTGTTGTTGGGGCAGTAGTTGTAGTTGTGGCTGCTGTTGTTGTTGGGGGGTTGTAGTTGGGGCCACTGTTGTTGCAGCTGTTGTTGTTGGGCGGGGTTGTTAGGGCTGTTGTTGTTGTTGGGGTTGTTGTAGTTGTAGTTGTTGCTGTTGTTGTTGGGACTGTAGTTGTAGTTGGGCAGCTGTTGTTGTTGGGGCTGTAGTTGTAGTTGGGGCAGTTTTTGTTGATGTTGTTGTTGGGGAGCTGTTGTTGTTGGGGCTGCTGTTGTTGTTGGGGCAGTAGTTGTAGTTGGGGCCATTGTTGTTGTTGGGGCTGTAGTTGTAGTTGTGGTTGTTGTTGTTGTTGGGGCTGTAGTTGTAGTTGTTGTTGTTGTTGTTGTTGTTGGGGCTGTTGTTGTTGTTGGGGCAGTTGTTGTTGGGGCTGCTGTTGTTGTTGGGCTGTAGTTGTAGTTGGGGCCTGTTGTTGTTGAAGGGGGGCTAGTTGTTTGTTGTTGTTGCAGTAGTTGTTGTTGTGGCCAGTTTGTTGTTGTTGTTGGCTGTAGTTGTTGTTGGGGCTGTAGTTGTTGTTGGGGCTGCTGTTGTTGTTGGGGCTGTAGTTGTTGTTGTAGCCGTTGTTGTTGTTGGGGCTGTAGTTGTAGTTGGGGCAGCTGTTGTTGTTGGGCTGTAGTTGTAGTTGGGGCTGTTGTTGTTGTTGGGTTGGGCTTGTAGTTGTTGTTGTTAAGGCAGCTGTTGTTGTTGGGGGGCTGCTGTTGTTGTTGTTGTTGGGGCCGTTGTTGTTGTTGTTGTTGCTGTTGTTGTTGTTGGCTGTAGTTGTAGTTGGGCGCTGGTTGTTGTTGGGGCTGCTGTTGTTGTTGGGGCAGTAGTTGTAGTTGTGGCCGTTGTTGTTGGGGCAGTAGTTGGCCGTTGTTGTTGGGGGCTGTAGTTGTTGTTGGGGCAGCTGTTGTTGTTGGGGCAGCTGTTGTTGTTGGGGCGGTAGTTGTTGGGGCTGTAGTTGTTGTTGGGGCCTTGTTGTTGTTGGGGCTGTAGTTGTTGTTGGGGCAGTAGTTGTTGTTGGGGCAGTAGTTGTTGTTGGGGCAGCTGTTGTTGTTGGGGCCGTTGTTGTTGGCTGGGTCGTTGTAGTTGTTGTTGTAGTTGTGGCCGTTGTTGTTGTTGGGAGGTAGTTATTGTTGGGGCAGTAGTTGTTGTTGGGGCTGTTGTTGTTGTTGGGGCTGCTGTTGTTGTTGGGCAGTAGTTGTAGTTGTGGCCGTTGTTGTTGGGGCTGCTGTTGTTGTTGGGGCAGTAGTTGTTGTTGGGGCTGCTGTTGTTGTTGGGGCAGTAGTTGTGGGCAGTTGGTTGTTGTTGTTGGCTGTTGTTGTTGTGGCAGTAGTTGTTGTTGTTGTTGGGGCTGTTGTTGTTGTTGGGGCTGTAGTTGTAGTTGTGGCCGTTGTTGTTGATGCGGCTGTAGTTGTAGTTGGCGCAGCTGTTGTTGTTGGGGCTGCTGTTGTTGTTGGGGCAGTAGTTGTAGTTGTTGTTGTTGTTGGGGCCTGTAGTTGTAGTTGGCGCAGCTGTTGTTGTTGGGGCAGCTGTTGTTGTTGTTGTTGGGGCAGTGTTGTTGTGGCCGTTGTTGTTGTTGGGGAGGTAGTTATTGTTGCGGCAGTAGTTGTTGTTGGGGCTGCTGTTGTTGTTGGGGCAGTAGTTGTGTTGTTGGGGCAGCTGTTGTTGTTGAAGCAGTAGTTGTTGTTGCTGCTGTTGTTGTTGGGGCAGTAGTTGTAGTTGTGGCTGTTGTTGTTGATGCGGCTGTAGTTGTAGTTGGCGCACCTGTTGTTGTTGGGGCTGCTGTTGTTGTTGGGGCAGTTGTAGTTGTAGCCGTTGTTGTTGTTGGGGCTGTAGTTGTAGTTGGGGCAGTTGTTGTTGTTGCTGTTGTTGTTGTTGGGGCAGTAGTTGTAGTTGTGGCCGTTGTTGTTGATGTTGTTGTAGTTGTGGCCTGTTGTTGTTGGGCAGCTGTTGTTGTTGGGCTGTTGTTGTTGCGGCAGTAGTTGTTGTTGGGGCTGCTGTTGTTGTTGGGGCAGTAGTTGTAGTTGGGGCAGCTGTTGTTGTTGAAGGATGCTGCTGTTGTTGTTGTTGGGGCAGTAGTTGTAGTTGTTGGCTGTGTTGTTGTTGGGGCTGTAGTTGTAGTTGGTTGCAGCAGTTGTTGTTGTTTGGGCTTGTTTGTTGTTGTTGTTGGGACAGTAGTTGTAGGCAGCTGTTGTTGTTGGGGCTGTAGTTGTAGTTGGGGCAGCTGTTGTTGTTCTGCTGCTGTTGTTGTTGGGGCAGTAGTTGTAGTTGTGGCCGGGTTGTTGTTGGGCCTGTAGTTGTTGTTGGGGCTGCTGTTGTTGTTGGGGCAGCTGTTGTTGTTGGGGCCGTTGTTGTTGGGGCTGCTGTTGTTGTTGGGGCCGTTGTTGTTGTTGGGGCGGTAGTTGTTGTTGGGGCAGCTGTTGTTGTTGGGGCAGCAGTTGCTGTTGTTGTTGTGGGGTTGTAGTTGTGGCTGTTGTTGTTGTTGCTGGCTGTAGTTGTAGTTGGGGCAGCTGTTGTTGTTTGGCTGCTGTTGTTGTTGGGGCTGCTGTTGTTGTTGGGGCTGTTGTTGTTGGGGCTGCTGTTGTTGTTGGGGCAGTAGTTGTAGTTGTGGCTGTTGTTGTTGTTGGGCCTGTAGTTGTTGTTTGGGCAGTAGTTGTTGTTGGGGCTGTTGTTGTTGTTGGGTAGTTGTAGTTGTAGCCGTTGTTGTTGTTGGGGCAGTTGTTGTTGTTGAAGCTGTTGTTGTTGGGGCTGCTGTTGTTGTTGTTGGGCAGTTGTTGTTGTTGCAGTTGTTGTTGATGTGGGTGTTGTTGTTGGGGGCTGCTGTTGTTGTTGGGGCAGTAGTTGTAGTTGTTGCCGTTGTTGTTGGGGCTTGTGTGTTGAGGTTTTAGTTGGTGCTGCTGTTGTTTGGGGCAGTAGTTGTTGGGGCAGCTGTTGTTGTTGCGGCTGCTGTTGTTGTTGGGGCAGTAGTTGTAGTTGTGGCCGTTGTTGTTGTTGGGGAGGTAGTTATTGTTGCGGCAGTAGTTGTTGTTGGGGCTGCTGTTGTTGTTGGGGTGGTAGTTGTAGTTGGGGCAGCTGTTGTTGTTGAAGCAGTAGATGTTGCGGCTGCTGTTGTTGTTGGGGCAGTAGTTGTAGTTGTGGCTGTTGTTGTTGATGCGGCTGTAGTTGTAGTTGGCGCAGCTGTTGTTGTTGGGGCTGCTGTTGTTGTTGGGGCAGTAGTTGTGGCCGTTGTTGTTGTTGGGGCAGTAGTTGTAGCCGCTGTTGTTGTTGGGGCTGTAGTTGTTGTTGGGGCAGTTGTTGTTGTTGTTGGGGCTGTAGTTGTAGTTGGCGCAGCTGTTGTTGTTGGCGCTGCTGTTGTTGTTGGGACAGTAGTTGTAGTTGTGGCCGTTGTTGTTGTTGGGGCTGTAGTTTTAGTTGGCGCTGCTGCAGTTGTTGGGGCAGCTGTTGTTGTTGCGGCTGCTGTTGGTCTTGGGGCAGTAGTTGAGGTTGTGGCCGTTGTTGTTGTGGGGGCTGTAGTTGTAGTTGGGGCAGCTGTTGTTGTTGGGGCTGCTGTTGTAGTTGGGGCCGTTGTTGTTGATGCGGCTGCAGTTGTAGTTGGCGCAGCTGTTGTTGTTGGGGCTGCTGTTGTTGTTGGGGCAGTAGTTGTTGTTGTGGCCGTTGTTGTTGTTGGGGCTGTAGTTGTAGTTGGGGCAGCTGTTGTTGTTGCGGCTGCTGTTGTTGTTGGGGCAGTAGTTGTAGTTGTGGCCGTTGTTGATGCGGCTGCAGTTGTAGTTGGCGCAGCTGTTGTTGTTGGGGCTGCTGTTGTTGTTGGGGCAGTAGTTGTAGCCGTTGTTGTTGTTGGGGCTGCTGTTGTTGTTGGGGCTGTAGTTGTAGTTGGAGCGGTAGTTGTTGTTGGGGCTGCTGTTGTTGTTGGGGCAGCAGTTGTAGTTGTGGCCGTTGTTGTTGATGGGGCTGTAGTTGTAGTCGTTGTTGTTGTTGGGGCTTTAGTTGTAGTCGGGGCAGCTGTTGTTGTTGGGGCAGTAGTTGTTGTTGGGGCTGCTGTTGTTGCTGGGGCAGTAGTTGTCGTTGTGGCCGTTATTGTTGATGGGGCTGTAGTTGTAGTTGTGGCCGTTGTTCTTGTTGGGCCTGTAGTTGTAGTTGGGGCAGTAGTTGTTGTTGGGGCAGCTGTTGTTGTTGGGGCTGTAGTTGTAGTTGTGGCTGTTGTCGTTGTGAGGGCTGTAGTTGTAGTTTGGGCAGCTGTTGTTGTTGGGCCGGTAGTTGTTGTTGGGGCTGCTGTTGTTGTTGGGGCAGTAGTTGTAGTTGGGGCCGCTGTTGTTGATGGGGCTGCTGCTGTTGTTGAGGCAGTAGTTGTAGTTGTGGCCGTTGTTGTTGGGGCTGCTGTTGTTGTTGGGGCAGTCGTTGTAGTTGGGGCCGCTGCTGTTGCTGGGGCTGCTGTTGTTGTTTGGGCAGTGGTTGAAGTTGAGGCTGTTGAACTTGTTGGGGCAGTAGTTGTAGTTTGGGCCGCTGTTGTTGTTTGGGCTGTTGTTGTATGTGGAGCCTCTTCTGTTGTTGGGGCTGCTGTTGTTGTTGTTGCAGCTGTTGTAGTTGGGGCTTCTGTAGTTGTTGAAGCAGAAGTTGTTGTTGGGGCAGCAGTTGTAGTTAGGGCTGTGCTTATCGTTGCAGCTGTAGTTGTTGGATTAGCCGTTGTTGTTGGGGTTGCAGTTGTAGTGTTAGAAGCTGATACAAAATATTTTTAGTGTTTTAATGTTATTTTTAATCTTCGG
The DNA here is from genome assembly GCA_029692085.1 of Gymnothorax javanicus. NCBI lineage: Eukaryota > Metazoa > Chordata > Actinopteri > Anguilliformes > Muraenidae > Gymnothorax > Gymnothorax javanicus. The sequence continues at coordinate 164,274,641 of CM056195.1, forward strand.
ATATCTTCTACTTAATTTACTGTAGTTTAAAAAAATATATCAAAATGCTTCTGTGATGATATTTTATCTGATTTCAAACTCAGTTTAATACATTTTTGAATAGTAATACAATTTGATACATTTTTTCACTGAGAAAAGTAACAGAAGTAGTGCTGATATTTTCTTGATATTACAAGAGAACGAATTCATCTAAAAAAATGTCTAAATTCAGTTAATACTATACAGTACTTTGAAAAAGTACTGACCCCTTCCCGATATCTTCTATTTTTGCTAAGTTGTTATATTTAATTTTTTGCTTCATCCTGCTGCTTTTAATAAAAGACAATGGTAACAAGAGTTAACATAAAATGCAGCTTTTAAATGATCATTTCACTGTTTGAAGGTATAGAGTCATTCAAAGCCTCTGTCACCCCTGTGCAAAAAATAATTGCCCCCCCAAACCTTTTTACCAGTTGTGGCGTCCTTGGAAACTAAAACTTTTTCTTTTTTTATTGTTTCATTACACCCCTATTGCTTTCACTATTAAGATTACTTCTGATGACGATGCAATTTTCACTCTTTTCCCATCTACTTGACAAAAAAAAACCAAGGTACTGCTTCCCATGTCCACAGCACTATTTTATTTGCCTTCTCTGAAAATACCACAGATTTAAATTTCAGTTTTATCCTGGAACAAATATGCAAATATGATTGTCTGTCCATCCATTGAAGGGATGAGTTAAAAGTTTTTTATGTTTAAATGTAAAGAAAAAAGGATTATGCCACAAATTCATAATCCAGGCAGTCAAGTAATAAAGTTACAATCCAGAAAACTAGAGTATGTGAAGAAATCATTTCAGACGATGAATGTCAAGAGCATGACTGTCTCTAACAGGAAGGACGATTACACCAGCACAAAAATTATAACTGGATCATCATCATCATCATCATCATAATCATTATCATTATTATTATTATAAGCATCATCACGACAGCATGGAAGTTGTGGGTTTGAATCCAGCCTGGGGCCTTTCTCTGGGGAGTTATCATGTCCTCCTCCTGTTCATGGGGGTTACCTCTGGGTACTCTAGCTTCCTCACACAGTCCAAAGACATGCATTTCAGGCTAATTGAAGACTCAAAATTCCCTGCAGGCATGAGTCTGAGTGAATGGTGTGTAAATGTCGTGTGCACCCTGCAATGGTCTGGCGAATTTGGACATTGAGGGTGTGTCCCTGCCTTTCATCCATAGTCAGCTGGGCTAAACTCCAGCTCCCCCGTGACCTTAATAAGGACGAAGGGGAATTGATGGATTGTTATTATTATTATTATTTATTCCAATTGGTTTGCTGAGGTTATGGGTCATTTCATGTCGAAACAGCCAATACTGAGGCGCCTTGTACATGACACCTCACTGATTTTGCTCAAACTTAGTCCAAAAATACTCTATTGTACCAAACAAAAGAATCCTGATTTTCGTGCCCATATCTTAAACAGTTGTCGTGAGGCATCCTCTTGAAATGTGGGTGCCACGCCCCTTTTTGACTGTGAATTGGTCTTTTTCGTTTTGTAGCATTTTGGAAGGACTATAACTTCTTACTTGATAGAGATAGGAAGCTAAAGTTTGTTGTGCTGGTGTATTCTGGCCCATATATCAGGATTTTGCAGCCAGGATCACCATGAAAAATCAGGGGTAAGAGGAGGGCCCCCAAAATCCTAATTTCTTTAAGGCACCAAGTGATTTTTCACTTTAAGGGGGTCCCTAGGACTTGGTAAAGTAAATGATACTGTTGAAAATGTGGTTTTCCCACATATTGGTGAACTTTCCCACCAATGTAAGTTTCAGGGTAATAGTACCATTAGTGGGGGACTTGTGGGGGGTTGGAAAAACTACTATGGGCCAAAATGACCCTTTCAGACCCTGGAATTCAGACCCCCAGATAACCCCGTGGGCACTGGATGATGGTAATGGCATTTATGTCAGACAAATATACATATTTAAACATTAATTTAATGAAATAAAAACTTTGATTGTCAACCTCCTTCTAAATGAACATGCTTTTTGATAAAAAGCATTCTCAGACCCTTTTTCAGAAATTTCTAAGTCCGGAAACTCAGTCAAGCAGGAGTACATAGAAAGAGTTGACCAAACTGTACTGAGTCAGTTGAAATTACATTAATAACATAGCCTAACATAACATGAGTGGCGAGTACAGGCCGTTAAGCCCAACTAGGCTCGCCAGTTTCTTTTTACTATTGTGAATATATCACTTCAGATACTCAATGACTCAATGGTATCTAGCTTTAAGTCAAGTCTGCTCTTCAAAATTCCCAAGGTTTCTGCCTCAACAAATATGGTCAGGCAAGCTTCCACATTGAAATTACTCTTTGGGTGAAAAAATATTTCCTACTATCTGTGCTAAATTTACCCTTGGTCAACTTCCATTTGTAACCCCGAGTTCAACGAACAAAACTTGGCTGAAGGAATCCTACAAAATTCACTTTGTTAATCCCTTTAACATATTTAAAGATCTCAATCAGATCACCCCGAGTCTCCTTTTCCTAAGACTAAAGAGATTAAGGATCTTCAGCCTCTTCTCATAGCTTTCATCTTTTATACCTGGAATCAGCTTAGTGGCTCTTCTCTGAACTTTTTTTCTAGAGCCTCTATATCTTTCTTAAAAGTATGGTCCCCATAACTGTACACAATACTCCAGATGTGGTCTGACGAATGTGTTGTACAAGAGAAGTATGACCTCCTTGGATTTGTACTCAGTACTTCTGGCAATGTATCCCAGCATCCGATTGGCTTTTTTAACTGCTACAGCACAATGGCTAGAACCTGTGAGGGTTTGGTCAAGAATCACTCCCAGATCTTTTTCATGTGTAGCACATTCCAGTTTTAAACCTCCCATGAAGTAATCCTGCCTAATGTTTTTATTACCTACATGTACAACTTTATAATACCTGATTGTATTATTTTGCTCAGCCAGCTACATTAAATTTCATTTGCCACATTTCTGCCCAATTCTGGATTCTATCCAAATCACCCTGAGTCACTTTAGTGGACTCTAAACAATTTGCCAAACCTCCCAATTTAGTATCATCAAATTTAACTAATTTGCTCTCAATATTCCTATCAAGGTCATTAATGTAGATGAGGAACAGCAGGGGTCCCAACACCGATCCCTGAGGGACGCCACTACAGGTGTTCATCAATGAAAACCTGAGGTAAACATCCAAAATTATGCAAAAAGATACGTTAACCCCTTGTACACCATTAAACGACCATTACCTAATTTAGTGGGAAACCAGGTTAAACAACTAATCAATATGCATCAAATCGTAGGCTAATGACAACTTGTCCATCAGTGGGGTCATTTTGCAAGCTCAAGCAAATTTTAACCGAACACATACTTGCAAGAGCCTATTAATTTGACGTCAGTCTTACCGCTTCTGCGTCCCCCTCCAAATGAAAACTGCTTGCCCCATGAGGATCATCATGGCCAAACAGCTGGTCATTTTTTTTTTTGCATTTGAAAGCCTGAGCCTCCAATATCTGCTTCCTTTATTCTCTTAGCTTTTCCACCTCTCCATTGCTTTCTGACATTTTAGTCTGATCTCGTAGTTGTTGAAACACGTTTCTAGACTGTTACCACAACAGGGGACAAGCAAGGCCATTTGTAAAACAAATTTAACAGCAAGCCTGCCTTCTTAAACTTTTAGGATGAAAACAACAAATAAAATAAATTTTGAATAGCCAAAGCCCATACATCATTTTTTTATTTGCACGAAAACAGTTTTTCAGTCATTTGTGTAGCATAAAACAATATATAAATAAATACAAAAAAAATTGCCATAATGCAAGACAACCGGAACAGTGAAGTAGAACTATCAAAAGTGGTATATAATACCATAAGTCACTACATCATTTAGAGAACAGCTCACCAGTCACTGTGAGAAGAGTGTGACGTACCCACGCGAACTGAATTCAATTGGCTAGCTTTTAATGAGGCTATGGAAACCAAGGCATTCATGTAGAAGGCCAACCCAGCCGCGCTTATGCGCACCTCATTGGGGGCCACTGATCACCATGCCGTGGACCGTCGAGGCAACTTGGTTTTTTTTTTTTTTTTTTTTTTTTTGCCGGCTGGACCGGCCCACTGACCCAACAGCCCCCCCCTAAAACTCCTGGTATTCCTGATGGCCAGTCCACCCCTGCCTTGACCTTGAGCGGAATGACACCCAAATTTGATAGAAGATTTACCTTGCTTTACATTTGCTATATATCAAGTTACAGTTTTCTGTCATAAATAGTCTTGAAATCATCGAGTTAACAAGCCTTTTGAGGGGCATGGTCAGATGTCATGACCTCATTGTGACCTTGACCTTGCATGGAATTTGCCCAAAAGTTAATAGAAGCTGAGCCCTGCTCTATAGTTGCTAGATCATAAATACGTTTGAAACCATATTGTTAACGAACATTTTTAGGGGCATGGGCAGTTGTTATGACCTTGACCTTAGAAGTGACCAGTGATTATGCAAAAACAATTCCCCAGGGCTATAATAACTGTGACTAAAGTATTAGAAATAAGTTGAAGGTGGCAAGAAAGTTATTGGCGAAACCAAGTGCAGTGGTGGCGTACGGAGCGGACAAACTCGCGGAAGTACTGAAAGCAGCCCCACCTTGTCGGGGCTGCTAAGAAATGTCATATATCTTAAAATCCACTAGATCAGCGTTCTAGCCAGGAATTTTATTGTACGTACCGGAGAGATACTTCTTGTGATGTCACGAACCTGGTCACGTGGGTTTGTTGACTACCGTGGTTGGCAAAAAGCCACAACATGACAATTGATTTTATAGGTGAAGTAAAGTTGTCTTCCACTTTTTGTCATAATGCCAGTCAGTTGCAGCGTTATTAACTGCACAAACCGTTTCATGAAGGGTTCAGGACTTTTTGTCATAATGCCAGTCATTTGCAGCGTTATTAACTGCACAAACCATTTTAGAAGGGTTCAGGAATACGTTTCCTACGTATTCCTGATCGAGAACCGAAAAAATCTACTTGGATTGATGCAATTCGATGCAAGAACTGGATGCCGTCGACCCACTCGCGTGTTTGTACTATTCACTTTCTGTCGGGTCAGTCCCAAGTTATTTTCCATCATTTCTACCATGACATTTTGCTACGTTTTCGCATTTTATTATTAGGTCATGGCAAGGGAATGATCTTTCTTGTGTTCGGTAATTTGATAGGTTCCTTACTTTCTGATAGCAAGTATTTAAGTGACAGTTCGGATATTAGTATTGGAAAGAATTCCCTTAATCAGTATTGACTAAGATCAGTACTTTTTCGGCTTGAATTTTGGATACCCAGAGAAATATTCGAGTGTGTAAAAACATCCATCCAGTCAAGAAAATTTCCAGTTTAATGTCTACTGCAGCTGTAACGGCGGCAGCCTTGTTACTTATGACACACCAGGTGGCTAGGGAATGCGCAGTACATGCATTTGCGATATTAAATATTCATCATAAATTCTAAACCCCCTTATCACAAATAAAACCCCCAAAATATATTGGTGCCCCTTTTTAAAATTGTTCTGGTAAACGCACGACTGTGAATTACTTTGACTGATCAATGATGATCAACAAATGTTGAATTTCTGTTCGATATAGGAAAATCAAGTGATGATCCAGCCGACCCAGATCCAAAGAGGTGTCGTTCCTCCAACCTTTCGGCTGGTAAAGGTCCGGAAGCCCACATGGACCTTCGTTGTACTTAAGCTAAGAGAAATATCTTGCCTTCGCGGTACTGTCAAGGTTTCATTCCGTCTCCCCTATAAAGTTAATTTGGGTAAAAGCATCGAGCTGTATTATCGGTAGTGATGCACGATATGAAAAATTTCAACCGATACCGATAACCGATAATTTCCTGCTTCTCATGGCCGATACCGATAACTGATAAGTTCATATTTTTATATTTAATATAATCTTCATATAATCTGGAGTTTATACATCCAGGAGAAAAACAAATCTAGGATGCAGTGATGAAAAACTGATATTTTAGTAGCTCTGGCCTATCTATAAGAGCAAACAAAAGTTTTGGCTCTTCAAATGTTCATTGATTTTTTTCATGTCATATCACACTAATATTTGTGGTCATTTGCTGTAAATAACAATAACAACAGCAAAAGACACTCACAGGCCAAACATTTACCATATGAAATGAATAACGACCACACTGGTGAAGCCATGTTGATTATTAGTCTGGCAGAGACGGGGCCAGGCTTGGGTCCTGCCAAAGCCATAGATATTCTCAGTTGCGACCACAGTGATATAAAAAACACTCGAGTGGACAAAGTCTTAGGCTGTGTCCGAAATCACTCCCTACTCACTATATAGTGCACTATATAGTGGGTTCGCCATTTTGTAGGGCTGTCCGAATTGTTTGTAAGAATTTTTATCCCCTATATAGTGAACTCATTACATCCCACAATCCACTGCGAAATGTAGTGAACTTCCGATGGTCACTAACCCACCTATATATCCCATCATGCACTGCACACAAACCGAAAAGCTCCGAAAGAGCTGCGTTTAGTCAATGGAGTTTGAAAACAGGCACGAGACATTTATTAGCTTCAGGCGCGAAAAATTATTTTTTTTTGGTGTAAACCAAGCAGCGCAGGAGACCTGTTTTTTACACAGGATATAAACGGACATTTAGGTACTATTAAAACGAGTAATGATGAGTTAGAGGACAAAAAATAGATGATATTAAAAATTTATGGCCAATTTTATTATTTAAACGATAATGGTAAACACAAACACAGTGGAAAATATACTCCGTTCGGTTATTACAGAAATATGCCCAAATCCTTCAACTGAAGTTGAATAGGTACGATTTAATTTTGCGGCAGCAATGACGCTATTAACAGCCGCGACAAAATGAGCCAGGTAGTGTCCGAAAGCGTTTCATTCTTCTGCCAATGAGCTCACTATATAGTCACCTACGCAGTGAGTCCCTATATAGTGAGTAGGGAATTGTGAATGAGTGATTTCGGACACAGACTTGTCGTTTTAACTGTAAGAGGAGTCCTGCACGCATTTAACCGTGTTTTACTCTGAACACGCACTGAACAATGTGGAAAACTTATTGTAAAATTACAGTTAAAATAACTGGCTAAAAGGTGCCAGTTAAATTACCTGACAAAAAAGGCTTCAGTTCATTCGTTTATTATTAACAGTGTATTCGCGGAAACTGAAACTGGCGCGGTTTCATTTACATACTTCAGTTTTGAGACTTCTACATTGATCCCAGTTGGGGCAACACGCAATATCATCCTGTTATCCATTGTGTCAGGGCAAAGACGGATTAAATGAAGACAACAAGTAGGTATGAACACTTCAGAATGAAGTTGTTCCGATCGTAATACACAAAGCATTCATCTGAGTAGTTACACTTATTTAAGTTGTCACCACGTCACTATAAAAGCATTACCTCTATAAAACGTATGTGAATAATGTAACTCATTAAGAGAAATACGTTTGCGGCAATTGTGTGCGGTTTAATTTAATATTTACCGTTCGGTAACGCAATCGCTGCTGTCTGTCCCATAGGAGATCATGACAGCGCGGCGTTTGTTTGGAACGATAGCGCTTCCCCACGAACCACGTGACCATTCCAGCAACGAAGTCAATGAGTGGCGCCACTCTCAGTTGTCTATTGCTCTGGGTCCTGCTAGGAAGGCACAATAGATGACGTAACCCGCGCGTCATGGCCTGTTTTGGGGCTACTCGGCCTGCAAACATTTTCCCCAATGTCAATAATTTATTGGACCTTTTTATTGGATAAAATGTACCTCTCGGATGACGTCATTGACGTCAAAATGACGTCATTTCTCCCCAAATCGGCCGATATTTTATCGGTCCGATAAATATCGTGCATCCCTAATTACTGGTTAATTGATTTCACCATCTCAGCAATGCCGTATAATTTTTTTTCCCAAATAAATTTTGTAACATACACAAAACATTGGCAGCGACGGCAAAAATACAAAAATCACTGAGCACAGAGCTCTATAAATAGCTTACCGTTTCATGATCATTAAGTTGCCTTTTTCACCCGCTCAGAGAGTCCAGTTTTGGCCCAGGGCCCAATCCCACAAAAAAGATTTTCCTCCTTCATGGGTATCGCGCATAATTGCTGGTGTTGAAATGTCTCTCAAAAGCCTTGGTTTTTCTGCATCAAATTAAGGTCTGGTATAGGTTTTCCCATGCTGATCAACTCAAACTTCTCATTGAATATTAGTCTAGAAAACATTCTTCATAAACTCAAAACGATATTCACAGCTATAACGAACCAACAACTCAGGTTAACTCGCTAGGTTGTTTACTGCCGATTTTTTTTTTTTTTATTTCGCTAGCTTGTGATTCGCCTGTGAGACAGCGGGCAGAACCTGTCATAACATTAGCGATAACAAAGTCCTCCCATTCATAAGGGAAATATGATTGGACAATTTTACTGTCCTTCGAAATTACTACTGCTCAGAGCCGAGCCCTCTGTAAATGCACTGTGGACCCGCTGTATTTCCTTCCCAGCAGCTGCAGAGGGAGACAATTCAAAGTATTTAGGCGTAAGAGACACGACTTACTTCGACTAGTGATGGGAACGGCAGTTCTTTTGACTGTACTGAATCCCTAGGATCAGTTCATTAAAATGTATCGTTCAAAAAATTTGTTCACCGAATCGTTCAGTGCTTAGCAGGAGCCCTGACTGCATAGTGCATTGTTCTCCGACTCCCATAAACAGCCAAACGATCCGTCATTCAGGTCATGATTCAGCCCTGGTCTGAGGTTCACATTCACTACACGTTCACTTCCTGAGGTGCGTTTACGGTGCGTTCACGGTCCATCTTCGACCATGGATAAAGACGAGCAAGAACTATTAGCGAGCGGTATACCTACATTCCAAGTTCGCTAGCTATGTCATGGCAAGGTCGCTAAACACACATTAGAAAAGGTCTGCTGATTCGGCAGCAAGTTTAACTGGGAAATGTTAATTGATATTGAAAAGATACCCGTGGCAAAAATGACAAGCTACCAACAATATTATATTATTTTTTCATCTGTGTGCAACGTGCTTGCAGCTAGTCAATATAAGTAAGGCAATTGGCATGAATTTACAATGTAGCCTGCTGCCAGTAATCAAGCTACCGGACTGTTAAGTCACAATATGAATTTCAATTGCAGTGACCAATTTAACTTTATAGTCAATGACAATGCAGTATTTTATATCTGATAGGAAGTGTTGTGCAATAACGTCTGATGCTTCTTGTGAAGATATCCAATTACTTGTGGATAATTTGACGCCAGCGAAATGATCAATTTGCAATATCAGTATCTCCATAGCTACCTAGTTTCCGTGATTATTTAAAAGGCAGTTGCTAGGGGTACGGCAGTTTTTCAATGCATTTCAATGTGGAGAGGTACAGCAGTCCCCATTTCAAGCCCTGCCCTAACCTAACCCTAACCCTTACCCTTCCCCTAACCATAATCCCGAATCCTTATCCTAATCCCTTGAAATCGACTGCCGTACCAATAAAAACTGCCGTGTCTCTAGACACTGTGTATTTTAAAACTGTGCCACTTATGCATGTTAAACGGAAGAGACTGCAAAGGGCAGAAAAGATCGGGATCCATCAGACCGTTAAATAGACATTTCCTAGAGCTAATTCTAATTCTAGCTGGCTATATTCACTCGCTCAAGCAAGATCCGCCGCCTTTTGATGGCTTTCGCTTGCAGCTAGGGCTCTACTCTGACGATTGCATCATCGTCTTCCGAACTTTCTGATGTTGAGACGTTCGTGGCACTGGTTTCATTTTGGAATGGGGACTAGTCCCAGGAGGTGGACGAACCAGCCATCGGCTGTTCGCGCTTAACTGGCACTGAGCTTAATGTGCTATGCCTTTACAGGTACCTGCAACAGCGGGCGGCTATACGGGCCTATCTTCAGACAATCGATAAAACTAGGTTGATCGGTACAGTCTGAAGCCATCCGTGTTGTTGCTGATACTGGTACTGGTGACCTATCTTTAACGTACTGGCAGCAATTTTTTTTGCATCCGGCGGATTTTTTCAGAGAGTACCGCATGCGACTTTTATGTTAACAGCGCATCGCCCGGTATGCTAAAATGGCCTGGCTAGAACTATGTAGATGGTAGTAAAGTTCCAATTCCATAGGCGAAGGAAGGCACTCTCTTAATGCTTTCTAATTATAGTCATTGCTGTGCTTAAGCATTATCACGTGAGAAGCAGGAATGCTGATTGGAATGCCTTCCAAATGTAGCAGTACAGTATATATCATGAGCTTTGTCCAATAAATTTCTGCCAAATGTTCCATTGCAGGGTGTACTTGTTATATTGCATATCTGCATGGTGATATACTTGTAGACTAAAAGCAATTGCTTCAAAGTTGCTTCAAGTCCACACCTGTCTTGTTCTCAGCTTTAGGAAACAACATCCCTTGCAGCAGTCATGCGATTCAGTCTGTATACAACACTATATTAACAGGAAACCTTCCAGATAAAATGGATGAAAGCAAAGGTGGCAGTATCACTTCTGACTATGGAACACACTTCATTCAGAGAGACATTGATCTGTCTATCATGTCGACAGACTATATTGAACAAGGAAACCTATCAAAATATTCCAGTGATTTTTAAAGGCCCAGAAAAGGCTGGTAGGAAACGAGTGGAGAATGGCTGCAGAACTCGCCCGAGCTAGCATGGTGCCCTCGGAAAAATTGTCCGTAGTTCCCCCTTTTGACTGGAAACTTGTACTTTCAATTCACTTGTACTTTCCTTGATGAGAGAGCAAGGATGAAAAGAAAAACTTTAGGAGAAAGAACAGCTTATGAAATTTGTCCAAAATCGGTGTCAAATTGAGTGACATATTCAACAAATTGAGCCTGAGTGCATGACAGTCAAAAGAGCGAAATTCATACTCACATCAACCAATGATGCTACCATTATTTTGCAAAGCCTCAGGCAGTAATGTAGCCATTTGGAAAAGTCCAGATAAAGTAATAACATTTGGATGAGTTTTTCTTCCTCCTCTTTCTTCATTTTTCTCTGCCAGGCTCCAAATAATTTTCACTTTTTAAACATGTCACCATCATCAACATCAGCAGCAGAAGTCACTCAATCAGGCCAGGTTGATTAGGATAGTGATCTAGCCCTGAACCAACTGACAACTGAACATGGCCCAGAATATGACTGCCAGCAATTGATAACTAAATTTAAGTTACACTGAGGCTAAGGGTTGAGGCAATGGAGATGTTAATCTCCAGCGTGACTGTAATGAGCGGACTATATGCGCAAGGATTTCACCAGGGAGATGATATTGGACCATCATGCACTGTAAATTAACACAAAGGGCAGGTTGTCTATTTTCAGGTGCAGTTTAAAATGTTCAAAAATGCCAAACGATCTCAGAGTTACAGTATCATATTTATATGGATGCATAGAAATTTTTATTTTTTAAAGTCAAAGTTGTGCATCTCTTAAAACCCCTTGCGCCCCTAGCATTTGTCAATACTGCCTATACAGCGAGCCATCCTTGTGAGGCTGGATTCATAAGAAATTTTCCTCTGTGAAGCTGCCTTTCCTTTCAAAACAAGACAAGGTGCAACCTAGTACATGGCTGGGCCGCCAAGCGCTGTCTGAGAATGTACGCCCAAGAAAAGGGTGTGCATTGACGATATTAAATATTAATCTGAAATTATAAACCTCCCTTCTCCCTCCTAAAAGGGCGCCCCCTTTTAAAATCGTTCTGGCGAGTAAAAAGCTGAAAAAAGTGGAGATTTGATACATAATTCTTGTTCTGTCTTGTGTGACAGTCAGTATGGGTTCAGGAAAAAGCATTCGACAGCACTAGCCCTAACGGAATTTATTGAAATGATTAAAGATTCTCTAGATTCAAACTTATATTCTATAGGCATATTTATTGATCTGAAGAAAGCGTTCGACACTATAAATCACGATATATTGATTGAAAAACTTTACAAATATGGAATAAGACGGACTGCATGAAAATGGATCAAAAATTACTTAACAAGTAGGACGCAATTTGTACAGATGGGCAATAGCAAATCAAATTGCTTGGACATTACCTGTGGAATTCCTCAGGGCTCGGTCATAGGTCCCAAGTTGTTCATAATTTACATAAATGACATTGTTAAGGTGTCCGATATCCTAAAACTAATTTTATTCGCAGACGACACGACTATTTTTTGCTCAGGTGTCGATCTCAAACAATTGATAAAATTGGCTAATAAAGAAATTTCTAAACTTCACACGTGGTTTAATGTAAACAAATTATCACTAAATCTTACAAAGACCAAATTTATGATATTTGGGAAAAAAGGCCTAAAGGACGACATAGACTTAAAGGTAAATGGTACCAGCATTGAAAGGGTAAACGAATATAAAGTCATGGGAGTTATGTTAGATAATCTCTTAAGCTGGAAACCACATGTAAACTTGGTTCAAAGAAAGTTAGCTAAAAGCGTGTCTATTCTTTGGAAAATGCAGAAATTATTAAAACACAAGTCTCTTAAAATAATCTATTCAGCACTCATAGCACCCCACTTACATTACTGCGCTGAAGTATGGGGACACACTTATAATAATACAATAGAATCATTGTTTAAACTCCAAAAAAAGGCCCTTTTGAATTATTCATTACGTTCCTTATGGAACTCATACAAACGATTTGTTTATTAAGGCAAAATTTCTTAAATTACAGGATATAATAAAATTCAACTCCTTGCAAATTGTATATTTAGGATACCACAAAGAATTGCCTAGAAATATACAATGCCTATTTCTTCAACGTGAATGTATCCATGACCTAAGAGGCAGAATGTTGTTGCAAACGAGAAGGGTCAAATCGACTCGGAGTGAGCACTCCTTATCTGTGGCTGGAATCAGTGCATGGAACATACTTGTAGACAATATTAGAATGGCAGACAATCTGAAGGTCTTTAAGTATCTTTTGAAATGTGCATGTTTGAATAACTATAAACTTATCCAACAAAATGGCATTGGATAAATTAAACGGAACCATAACGGGCATAAACAATAGGGGTTGTTTATGGACACTCAGCTTTATTGTGATTAAAATTCTTCATGATGTTCATAAATCTTTATGATCTTATGTTGTGACGCTTAAATCGTAGTGTAAATGGACACTCAGCTCTGTTGTGATTTATAAATCTTTATGATATCTTAACCATAATCAAACTGTTTTTCTGGGAGTTGGGGGCGGGACTTTGACAATCGATCTCGCTTCTCCCGCGACCCTTTCGGTCATGATACATGTTGTGTTGAAATTGTCATGAAACGACTGTACAATCATGCCGAAATAAAAATAAATAAATAAATAAATAATTCTTTCCCTTTCTCTGAATCCCATCTCCTATTTCAGCATTTTTTACATTTAAAACAGAAACATCTTCCTGTCACACCCTATGATACATCGGTGCAGAAGGACATGACTTCGTAAGCCTAGCTATCGTGTGCCGTTTTATGAGCTACTCGAGGTCTGCACTCCCAAAAATAAACAAATAATCCTTGGACAAAATCCTAAATTTGAATAAAGTGATTCATCGCATTATAAATGACTTACTTTTTTAATTCTATCAACTATCTTTAATGAATGTAACTTGTCACTTTCACCAACATAAATACATCCAGGCAGCAGGCTAATCCCATAAAAGGCATAAAATAATGATAGCCTGATAATCATTCCCTTTGTGCTCATCAGCAGCACTCTCAAAATGCTCCGAAAACGGCAATTTTATTTTGTTTCATCTTTTTACTGCGGGTACATGAAAGCCATTCTCAATCTTTCAGTAACGAGTGCATTCTCTCAAACATAAACTGACGCAGTACTTGTCGCGATGACTGTGCCCTCTGGGTGGTATTCCTTCATGGCCCAGGAATTCAGACGATCTGAATAAATTTTACAACACTGTCCTAGCAGTATGTTGATTCCTAGCTGCAAACTCCGACAGCATAGCGCTGATTAGAGTTACTTAAATCATAGCAAACACATGTAATGAATCAGAGTGCAGGCCTGACAACTTATGCTGACCAAGTTTTTCTTTTGCCTTTTCCCAGTTGCTCAATCCCCCCGTAACAAACAAACTGTCACTGTAGTTGTGCAGATAAATCAAAGAATACCGTCAGTTTCCTTAACACAATGCAACTTCTGCCATTTTTCAAACAAACCTCAATGTAAGGATCTGTCAAATCACATCGTGCAGAATTTTTTCCAGGAAATGCAATGCTTGGTTGGAAGGATCCGAAGAGCACGGCAGCGCTAAAGTTAATGATCCGCTGCTGATGCTCCTCACCGGAGCGACAAGCTAACTGGTGCTCGGTGCAAGCTATTGCGGTGACAGTATTGTTGCTTAATTCTATCATCTGTAATGTTATTTTCATCACTGTTCTTGCGTCCACGAGCAATGTAAGTGTTTGTATCAGTAACTGTAGTTCTCTTTTAAATATAGTTTGAAGCGCCTTCCGCTTCCTTGAGAAAGCGTTCCCTCAATACATAATTAAAAATGTAAAAAAAAAAAATCAACCCAGATTTTTTAAACAAAGGTTTTAGACATAGATTGTACAAAACAGTTTTAATCCAATTCATGTTTTTATTTTTCTGTCTTAATTTTCACTGTTTAAAGTTACTGTTATATTGAGAATGCTTTAAAGTCTGCAGCCGCCACCGGGAAGTGCTGCAAAGGGAGGGGCGTCCTTGTACCCTTAAACACATTAAATACGAATGACATCAAAGCCCGGTCAGCCAGCCAGGCAGCCAATCGTCGGCCAACCAATCATTGAAGTTCTTCCTCTCCAGCCGACCAATCGCTGAACAACCAGCCAGCCAATCGTCAGCCAACCAATCGTTTAAGTTCTTCCCGCCGGCCGACCTATCGTTGAACTTCTTCCCCACCGACCAGCCAATCGTTGAACTTGATCACTCAGGCAGCCAGTCACTCACTCACTCACTCACTCAGCGACATTCGCGTTTATAGGGGCCGGCCGCTGTTCACGGCCCAGCCCAAAAACTTATGGAAGAGACTTTTACTAATAAAAACAGCAGGATGAGAGCTCCCGTAGAGTTTCCTTATTTCCATTTTTGTCGCCCCTTCTTATTCTGACATCCCAAGAACTGTTATTTTGTGATAAAAGCAATAATTAAACTTTATAAACGGGCAACAAACCAGTGGTGCTCCAAAATAACCTGAATCCCTCCCGTGCACAGAGCAAGGTTCGTTGTGATAAGCGTAAAAGGCCTTATGTAGCTGGCACTGAGCCCTAGTATAAACCCTGTCAAACACTGTCTTGGGTCCATTTGAATGCTGAAATGCTGAGAGCAAATCAAATAATGCTCTAGCAGCAAAGCGGGACACCATCTTGGCTGCTCTTCACAAGGGTGGTAAAACTCTGACCTCTTCTGGTGATATTGTAAGACGTTGGAGGGAGCACTCTGACAAACTCTGAAATCTGACAGACATCCTCCATTCAAGAGGCAGAGCTGCAATCTCTGGGGCACCAGAGCCCATCACTGTGGTAGAAGTCATGAGGGTAGTCACAGAGAACCTTGGTTGTAGAGCAGGATGGAGGAGATCAATACAGGAATGTTAGAAGGTCTGGATGTTAATGGAGAGTCAAGGTCGACACAAACCCTGAACGTTGTGTGGCGCTCAGGAGAGGACCAGAGAGTGTGTTCCAACTGTTGGAGAATCGCACATCTCAGCCTCCCACGGAAAGCCTGCTCGCTGGCACTGAGGCTTGGCTGACAGTTGAAGCCTCAGATTCGGCTGAACTGTATGAGTTCCATCTTAGCCACAGCTTTTTACCCTCTTGCAGATATATGAGGAGGGTTAAGGATTTGCCTGTCTGAATTCTGTGTTTTCTAGATATAACACAGGTATTATACCTGTGTTCCTCTGGGTATCTTGTGGGAGGTGTTGTGGGAGTATATGGTGCTGGGCTCACTATTGTGAGCCATACAGTCACTTTGCCATGCAGAGTCAAGTCTAAATTTACAGTATTAAAGGGGAACTGAAATAACAAGTAAGTTGCCCATACGGGCAAAAGACCAACTTTAGTTGTTTAGTATTTTGAGAGCAAAGTAAACAATGGACCTTGGAAACAAGATGGAGGCGTGGAGTGAAAGCTCATTGGTTTTACTGATTAAAGTATGAAAACGACATGAAATGATAGTCCATATATCATGAAATTCAGAGAGACTGGTCCTTGAACACATAAAAGTTTCCAGTCAAATTTTCAAATGTGAGTCTTGTTTGGTTCTTGAGTTTTAGGAGGACAAAGGATTTGGAAACATGAGCACATTGCTGGTTTACTGCCAACTTAAGTTGGAAAAACAGCACTATACATGACATTAATTATGTACTACCAGTATTATTTGGGCCCAGTGCTAGAAAGTGCCAATGTGCTGTTAAAAGAAGAAAACTGCAAGCAAAGCCTGCAGTTTGGTTACTAGGGGCTAAAATTGTTATGTTCCACTAACATTGACAGCACTGGAATGGTAGAGGCTGTGTTCAGAATGTGCACTCACTCATTTTGTAGAGCTATAAATAGTGAATGTTTTATATAGAAAAAATATAAACTGAGTGGGAAAGTGAACATTCTGAATACAGCCAGAGTCTATTTAACTTCAATAATAGTAAGCTGCAAATCACAGGTCTGCTAAACAGATTCGCAAGAAACCAGCAAGAAAAAGCGAGAAGAGGACATTGAAGTTTGAAACATACAAAAGATAATTGCCTAGTTTGATAATCAAACCAATTTTATTCAAACAATTGTATTTGTAAGTTGCAAACAACTAAAATTCATTTCAGGTGTATTCAACACTGCAGTATTCCAACAAATGGAACACAGAGGTGAAATTTCTGACAAAGAATGCAAATTTATACAAAATTGCTTTGAGAATGAGTGCCATATTTGCTTAGCAAATAACACTCCTCTGCTAATCAAGAAATTTTCCGTATTTTCCTCACCCCTGAAAAGTAGTCGGCCTTAATCTATTGTACCAGCAGTGTCAAGCACTTAGGCGGGAAATTAATCAGGTGTGTGGAAATGTCTCTGTGCAATATTTCAGGCCGGACTTTTGGGTCATTTCTCGGAACTTCTTTGTAATGCACCCAAATAACACTGGTAGTGCATCATACTGTAAATTTCACGCGTAGGCTGCTTACATTTTTGTTTCAGTTCCCCTTTAAGTCAAGCTCTGACACTGGCAGGGCTCTCAACTGCACAGCCATGGCTACACCCTCTATTTTTCAGCTCCAATTTTAGGCACATTCCTGCACCGTATCCAACTTGATGTTGCGGCGTTTACAAAGCCCAAATCCCCATTTTGACATGCCCTGACATCCACTAGGGTGCACCACTACCCCGCTGCATGGTCCCAAGTGTCAGGGGAGCAAGTTAAATGGTCGTTTTTTGGTTTACCATGGTTACTGGGAAATTCGACAGAAGAGCCAGCATTACTTTCCAGATGGCAGAACCATTGGACAACCAGCAGGCCTTATTAGTGTTCTGCCATCAAGAAAGTTATGGTGGGTCCTGGAATGTGGAGACAGGGCTGAGACAGACTGGTGGAGACCAGTGTTCCTTTTAAAATTCAGTTTAATAAAGACAGATTTTACAATAAACAAATTTGTGTTTTCAAATTATTCTATTTGTGGCAGCCAGCAGCAGTACCAGATTCTCAAAGACTAGTTTCATTATGACAGCAGAAGTACCACCGTACCACAGTTAACAGATTGGCAAGACTTGTTTCATTCTGACACAAAGGGAAGTTAGTGCCAAGTGACGTCTATGAATCTGTTATTTAAATATTCCCTCTGACAACTGACATCATATAGTTTTTCTGTAAAATGATTTACCTACAGCATTTGACATGAGATATAGGCTACCAGTCCAGTTTCACAATGTAATCTTGAAAGAAGGATCATCAAATATCTTCACAGAGAGCACATGGTATACTGTTTATAAACAACATCACGATACCTACGTCACACAGACACACCCACCTCACTGACAACGAATTACGTTGTTACGGCCCTTCAGACTACATTTGAACACTTAAAAATGGTAATTTCCTTCTTGGCTACCAATAACATTCGAAAGGATGCAGTATTTTAAATTCTAGGTCTCGAATAGTTAGCTACAACTCTGACAATTTGACCAGATTTGTATGCATGACCGCGGATGAGCTGTTGATAAAATTAGCATAACAATGTTAATGTATGCAGGCATGCTGGCAAAATCTCAGAAAATTTAATTGTACTTATGCCTTTTTGCTTAAAAAAAAATGATCTAAAGAGCCGACATCTGGCACTTCCTTTCGTTTTTTTTTTGCTCTGCTACATATGTAGAATTAGTTTTATTCTGGCTTTTGCCAGTTTTTTGTGGTCTTCCACGGTGGCCCGGCATGATTAAAGCGCCATTTGCATTCAAGAAATTCTAGAAGGATCCTCAGTTGGCGTGAGAATCGAAATACATTGGAACAGTATACGCGAGTACATCCAAACCAGCGGGTGACAAGGTTGGGAGAATACTGTAGTCTTGCGCGAGCCATGGAAACTACCCGAGAGAAATACTGGATTTCTCTCAGGTTTGTAGGCGGTATTTCTGGCTGAATAGTTTGTGTAATATGGAATTAGTAACATGCTTCTTTTTTTTTTGACCATTATTGATTTTGGGCGCGTTTCCCATAATTTGGGCGCATTTTTGGCCAATTCTTATTTTGGGCGCAGGCCAAATTCACTCCGATGTAGACATCGTAGCGGCGATGCAATTGAGAGTCCTGACTGGTGCACTTTGTCTCCCCTCCTGTTCATGGTGTTCATGGACAGGATCTCAAGGCGCAGCCGAGGCATGGAGTGTGCCTATTTTTTGGGGCATGGGGCAAAGCTCTGTGGCAACATTTTCTCCAAAGGGTTCCCCAAGGCTCACTCTTTTTTTAGGAGCATTGTACCCCTAGGTAAAAAAGGGGGGCACAGCCAGCGCAATTTGTTTGGGACTTCAAAGCTAAGACACAGCAATTATCAAACCTGAACAATATATTTTAACAGAAAGAGTACACCCAGACGTGGGTGGCGGGGTGGCGCAGTTTATAGCATCGAGTGAGTCCTAGCAGTAACAGGGTCGTGACCTCACTCTGGCCTTTGTGCAGTGCTCACATGTGGCCTGACAATGGACTTTACCATACTATTTTGGCCTACAACAGTCAGAATTTGACATATTAGTGCACTCTCTCTTACTGCTGAGATGCATTGTTCTTTAACAGAAAAAATGAGAGATGAAAAAATTCATTACAAATTTCCAAATAATGCCAGCATCGTTCCCAATTAGAATATTGAAATTTGTGATTTTAGTTTTGGAGCTCTCCAGGTTAAGAAGCTGTTGGTTTTTACCCCATGTGAAAAAAAGTGCCAACATTTTTTCTATTTTTTTTAAATCGAGAGCCATTTTCCACTCATGAAAATTGATGTAGCATCTGCGGTGGAACAGTGGTTGAGAAGCATTTACTGGTACTTCTATACACCTCATATTTGGAAGGGGAGATTTTTTGAATAGTACATTTCAGGAGGTAAAAGTCGTATGGTCCCCTAGGTTTCGGGGGCACAACGAAATGAGAGGTCTCTCTTTTAACGAAATTTGCATGAAATAGACAGATCTTATACCTGGGGTATCCTATTTAAATAACATCAAAGATCGCGATTGGTTTTATATTGCCTCTGTACTCGTGATTTGTTTTTATTATTTGAGGTTTCATTCAAATGGAATCCAAATCCCATATGGAAAGAAAATACAAGTTGTAAATTTAAAATACATTTAGAAAATACTTTTCAAAATGCATTTCATAAATAAATATATTTTAAATATATTATCAATTCATTTGGGATATTCATATTTTCATATTTTCACATAGGGATAAAAACACATTTGAGATGTATTTAGAATATTTTTCAAAATGCATTGTGAAATGCACTTTAACTCATTCCCTATGGAATATTTTTATATAAAATTGTTGCGTTTGTACGGAATACTTTTCCCAAAAATTACACAATATAAAGTATTAAAGTACAGGTGGCCCATGACCGTGATGCGCGATCATCAACTGATTTCGTGTTTTCATCGGACTGCGAATGGTCATCCACGCCGCTGGCACCGGCTTACTGTAGGGAATGGTAGAATTCGCCGCGCCGTTGGCAGGGGCTTGCCGTAGGGAATGAGTTAAATATGTAAAAACTGGTCGTTTCAAGTATTTTAATCAATGGTCAATGGACTACATTTATATTCTAGTCATATGACACAAAGCGCTTTACAATTATACCTCACATTCGCCCTGATGGCAGAGGCTGCCATGCAAGGTGTCAACCTGCACATCAGGAGCAGTGCGGGGCTCAGTGTCTCGCTCACTGTTCTGTGGAGGAGCCAGGGATCGAACCAGGAACATTCTAATTCATAGATCACCTGCTGTACCTCCTAAGCCATGCAGCCCCGAATATTTAATACATAAATATTGTAAATATCACATCAATTCATTTGAAATACATTTCTAATATAGTTGAAAAGTATTGCAAAATGTATAGCGAATCAATTTAATATGCTTTTCAAAAAATGTGGCAGATCTATTTCAATGGCATTTTAGAAAAACAAACAAATAAAATTCTCAGTCGCAACATATAAAGAACCCTTCCACTTAAAAATGTTTTTTCCTCTTGTTCCTACCGTTGAATGTTTGAGCTTCACTGTGTGCAATAATGTATGTGCAGAGTTTGCTGTTTTTACCTTCAGCTGCTGAAAGTGTAAAGTTTATCTGAGCTGCTTAAAAATCCCATTTAAAGAGCCTGCTTGATTTCTTTTTCTGTACATTTGCCTTGATCTCTTTTTCTTCTCAGTCCCAAGAATCTGCCGCTTGTAAATTGAGAATATAGTTGTGTAACTAATTGTGATATTCAGTAAATGTACTTTTGGGCCTTTTTAGTTGTTCTGATCCTTGTAAGAGGATGGCGAAGTTACATTGCATGTCTCATTTTTTGATATGACACTTACCCCATGGGAATGAACAAAATGTTTCAAAATAATTAAGTGAGAGCATGTACAAAACAGTAAGGATGTTTCAATTTTATTTCTTTATTTTACCACACCTTATGTATTTTTGTCCACTTCAATGAGCGCTAAACAGAGCATTACATCTGTATTACAATTAAAGCTGCAAGGAAACACAATCGAACATTGCCAATTTCCCATTTTTATGAATTACTATGCCAGTTATGGGTAAAATGGTACTACACCTGGGAAAATGTTCCAGTCCAAAGTGTTGAATATATTTGAAGACCACAAAGGAAAAACTAGAATATATTATATATTGTTTTATTTTCTATATTTTATATTTTTTGCATATTTTCTCTCTGCTTTGTTACTAAGATTGTTTTGAATTTTTAATTCATCATTTCTCCACAGTGTGAAAATGTGACTGATCATTTTTCCTTTGTGGTCTTCATTTAAGAGGTTACACCACAATAGGAATTTTTTTTGGTCATGAATTATGCTTAAAGATGTCAAGAATCTAAAAGTTGTAATATACTGTACAAGAAGGAAGAAAAAGAAATCAACATTAGGCAGACCCCCATGGTCAGAACTCAGAAAGTATACTCAGTCAAAAAAGAAACTTCACACTCAAAATTTCTAAATATTTTCTTGAAACTTAATACAAGAGATGTTATTGATATTATTATTATTATTAGGGATAAATGCGTTGTCAAAGACATCATGACACACAGCAACTCCGACGTGCACAAGCATGCAGCACGTGCGAGCATACATCAAGGTAAAAGCATGTTTCCTCGTGTTCCTAGTCACGTGACCTTATGAGACACGTGCAATTGAGCCCACGTTAGCACGGTAGAGTGACGTCTCGGAAAAACAAGTTCTTACAGTCAATTATCCGTTGATTTGCAATGCCACGACTGTCAAACATTCAACGTGAACGTGCCATTGGCATGCTGAATACGGGAACGTCGGTCACTGACGTTGCCAGGGTTGTGGGATGCAGTCGACGGACTATCCACGATCTTAGGACATGTCTCCAACAAACTGGCACCACAGCAGACCGACCTCGTTCGGGTAGACCACGTGTGACGACACAAGCAGAAGACCGACAAATCGCCTTTACGCCATTTGCGTAATCGATTTCTCACTGCAACGCCCCACTAGGAATGAATTGTTTAGAGGTCGTGTGACTGCCCAACCCATACGTAATCGCCTGCGCACTGCTCGTCTCCATGCACGCCGGCCATATCGTGGACCAATTTTAACCCAGTTACACCGACGTCAATGGCTTCTCTGGGCACAACGACATCTGAGATGGACTCAGCGTGATTGGAATAGGGTCGTTTTAGTGACGAATCCAGATTCACTTTGCACTTCGCTGATGGGAGAGTTAGAGTTTGGAGGAGACGCGGTGAACGCAACGCCCAGTGTTGTGTGCAGGAAGTGGACCGTTTTGGGGCGGTAGTGTTATGGTTTGGGGGTGCCTTTAATGGTCCTGCCCGTTCCCGACTGATGGTCGTTCAAGGAAACCTAACTGCTGCAGGATACAGAGCTTTTGCCATTCATGGCAGCTCATGGCCCAGGTCTGACATTCCAACACGATAATGCCAGACCTCATACGGCCAATTTAACGTGGAATTTTCTTAGGAATGCTGGCATCAATGTCATGGAGTGGCCCTCAAGGTCTCCCGACCTTAATCCCATAGAACATGTATGGGATGTGTTGGGCAGAAGACTCCGTCAAGTAAGGAACCCTCCGCAGAATTTGCAGGAACTTGGTGCCATGTTGGTTCAATTATGGCGACGCATCCCCCAAGCTGTGTTCAGACGCATCATTCAATCCATAAGGAGACGTTGCGTCGCAGTTGTGAACGCTCATGGAGGGCATACGGCGCTATTGACATGCTTTCATCAAGTTGTAACTTACCATTTTTACTCTCTTACATTTCCGTAGCATTTCCGGTGGAACTGGTTACATTATGAACATGATTTTTATGGTACACCATCCTTAATGGGTATAGAATGGAATTAAATCATTATTTAAAACCACTTTTCTTGTATGTTCAACTTATCGACCTCCAAACGAGTGTGAAGTTTCTTTTTTGACTGAGTATAGTAATTACAAAATACTCAAGTAAAAATTCTCATACTTCAGGATATTGGTGCTCTGTTACATTGCACACCAGGTTTTAACCTGATTTAATTTCACAAGCAAATTTTTGAGAAATCTGCATTTTTAGAAAATCATGAATTCTGAGATATATTTCTTTTATTTTGGAATGTAACTAACAATTTTCCCCAAGCATTGCCTATTTATCAATCCAAAACCCCCCTCCATTTTGTTTGTATGATCAAATAATTATGTAAGAACCCAATAGTTGACACCTATAACAGTTCATTGCAGGACAGTGACCTGTTTGGGATAAATGGTTTCAAGGAAAGTTCTAACTGCATTCCACAAATTCCACCCACACTTATTTCATCTGAAAAGGCCTATTTTGAAAAAAATTTCAAGATCACCAAAAATTTGCTTGATAAAATTCATGAACACATTTTGACTGATTACGATATCGATGATATTCGTTTGCCATGTGGATTATGTTCAACATGCAAAAGGACTCTGAGTGTGTGTTCATGTGTTCATGAATTTTATTAAGCAAATTTTCGGTGATCTTGAAATTTCCTTTTCAGAAACAAACCAGGCAAACTTTCTCTCGGCATTCAACGTACAACAACTTTCAAGTAACTGGGCACTTGAAGTGGTTGACACCAAATTTTGTACACCTTTATTATGTAACATCATTACATCCTGGTGCAATCTATTGATTCCATGTCCTTACCATTACCTAATGCTTATTATGCAACTCAAAATAGGCCTTTTCAGATGAAATAAGTGTGGGTGGAAATTTTGGAATTTTGGAATGCAGTTCGAACTTTCCTTGAAACCATTTATCCCAAACAGGTCACTGTCCTGCAATGAACTGTTATAGGTGTCAACTGTTGGGTTCTTACATAATTATTTGATCATACAAACAAAATGGAGGAGGGTTTTGAATTGATAAATAGGCAATGCTTGAGGAAAATTGTTTGTTACATTCAATAAATAGAAGAAATATATCTCAGAATTCATGATTTTCTAAAAATGCAGATTTCTCAAAAATTTGCTTTGGAAATTTTAAACAGTTTTCATGTTTGATACTAGTGGGCCATATTGAACAACTTCCAAGCATTAGTTTCTCAGGGCAATTTTTCTCAACTTTCTTCAAGTTAAAACCTGGTGTGATTGGTGCGGTATATCAAATTCTAGAGATGATCGAGTAAAAGAGATATCCAAT
This sequence comes from Gymnothorax javanicus, assembly GCA_029692085.1. Classification (NCBI taxonomy): domain Eukaryota; kingdom Metazoa; phylum Chordata; class Actinopteri; order Anguilliformes; family Muraenidae; genus Gymnothorax; species Gymnothorax javanicus. The sequence goes on from CM056195.1 coordinate 164,299,114, forward strand.
CATAGAAAATATGGAGATTGTGAAACCAGGTGAAAAGCACATTGTCCTACAAAACATGTTCAGAAGATCATAATTAAAAGAATACCTCAGTAAAATTTCCCATAATTCTGCATGGTTTTTTACATAACAGAGCATCTGATATCAAAGTTTCAGATTCTTGAGACCTTTTCAACATGAGAAGCTATAGCCATAGAAATTACTCTGAGTCCAATCAGGCAAAAAAGCAGTGTCTCATATACAATGTTCAGAGGGGTCATGATTAAAAAACATCACAGTACAATTTCTCATAATTCTGGATTTTGATATTCTGCTATATTGTCTCTGATACCACAACAACGGATTCTTGGGACTTTTTGAACATATGAAGATATAGCCATAGAAAATACACAGACATTGTCATGGTTTGTGTATGTGCTTTTTGCTTTCTTTGTTACTCTCATCCCTGATGACATCGTATTCTTTCCCCATCGGATTTTTCACCCAGCTGGCTGATTATTCCTGGGCATCCTTCCCCGGAGTCTATATAAGCCGGAGGTCGCCACACCTCCTTTGCTGGAGTGTCTGCTTTCAAGTAACTCGCTTCGGCTTGAGAAATGTGTTGTCAGGGTTTGTCAGACTACATATTATCTTTATTTCTGGGAAGCTCTGCTTCTTTAGGGATTTTATGGCACAATTGTTTGGTGCCTTGTTATTTTCTGGTTTATTGAGATTTCTTTTCCTCTGTTGTTGCTCGCCTTGTTTCTGGCACTTAAGTCTTTTGTGTATTCAGAAACGCGAGCTCTTTTCCCTTCCATTCTCGCTCCATCGCTTTCAGCTGTGCCGCCTCCGTGCTTGGTGCACCTTCGCCTGCCGCTGCATCTGAAACTCCACCTTAACCAGCCCTTACAGACAGTGCCATCAGGTAAAAAAGCACATTGTGTCACATACATGTTCAAAGGGTCAAAATACAAAATACCGTGGTACACTTTCTCATAGCTCAGGGTTTCGATAACACATTATTGTTTAATTTGTTTAAATGAATAAGATCATTGGAAGCAATGGAATTGCATAAAGACATTTCATATGATCTTATTCCATTTAAACAATTTAAACAATAATGAAACACATGCATTGCTTCCAACCCCTGAGTAAAGAAAAGCGTCAAACTATTATACTAGCCAATGTATATGCCCCAAATACTAATTAACCCACGTTCTTTGGCAAACTTCAGTCTAAACTGAATGATTTAGGGATCTATCCCATTATTATTGGGGGTGACTTCAACCGAGTTTTAGATCATATTTTGGATTGGAATGTTCCTGCCTCTAAGACAAATAGATCAGCCAGGGTCTTACAGGAAATTTGTAAGGATGTCGATCTCTGGCGATTGCTTCACCCTTCTACTTGAGATTACACCTTTTACTCATCCCCTCATGCCTCATGAAACACAGACAAGACTGGATTTCTTTCTCATCTCAACTTCTGTCATGTCCGCTGCAGTATCCTCTGCTATTGGAAACATACTGATTTCTGATCATGCCCTAGTATTTTCAGAATGCTCCTCTTTATTAAAATAGCTCGCTCCCGAGGTGGACACTCAATACCAGCCTCCTACTGGATTTAGGCTGCGTTCAAATAGTCTTTATTGCTTGGGAAAGTTCTTAACTCCCAAGGGGACTACGAGCCTAAGGCTAAGCATGAGGTGAGGCTGAAGACTTCCGTGGGAAGTTGAATGCCATGTTCCTCAGTACACAATACATTTACTGACTTCTGGCTACTTATAGCATGAGCTAACCACTGGGGGCCCCAATCCACAGTCTTGGCAATGTCTGGCCCCTGGGCCCCTTGGTGCTTACCATGTGAGGTCCCCAGGACCCCTGGTGCTTAGAACTTGAGCTGACCCCTCGGGCCCCTGGTGTCTCAGCACTTACAGTGTTAGGGCTCAAAAGGCCCCTCCAGTTGGGGGGTTTCCAATGCAGGTGGTGGGTGAACCAAAGTATGAGGCAGGGTCTTTTATCAGATCGTACCTTCCCCCGGCCCTTCACGTGTCGTGTCTCCATTACAAGTAGGACCCCGTTAGGACCCACCAAACTCTGGAGAGAGTGTGAATAGCTAGTAGTGGCTGTTTTTTCCCCTTTATAACCCTGCACTATCTTCTGCACAGCGAAATGGCCGCAAATTTCATCCAATGAAATTTCACTTTGGGAGAATAATATTTCGGTGAGAACTAGCTTTGCTATAGGTATGTTTTTCCAGCTGCAATATGGTTCAGCATACTGCTATTTCCTTAAGTCCTCCTTTTAAAATGGATAAACCATATTGTTCAAGTTTTACAATGCAGCTGCGTGTCTACATAAGCCGGTGTCTCATTTTGTTTTTTGCTTTGGCACATGAAACAATACATTTAGTAAAGGCAGCCCATTTCTCTCATTGGTTATCATCGTGTGATAGCTACAAATACATGCCTTCTTCTTTGTAAGTTCCAGGTTTGGACAGTCCAACATTTTAATTCACATGTACAGTGTGAGCACATTAATGATCACCTTTAGTTTAACACTGTATGCAGCTTGCTCATACAGTTAGCGATGGGGCTTGAAAAGAAGACTGCTAAAATTGCACAGCGTGCCCAGCTTAGATGTCACTATGCCCATTAAAAGCCCTGCCAGCATCACAAACTCCTCAGACCACCCAAACAGTTCACAGCCGTTGGGACTTTTGTTAGTTGTCTTGAGTCAAAGAGGTTGGCAATAAGATAAAGGGATCGCTAGCTCCAGTGGGTTGAATTAGCCAGCAAGCCAACTGACAAATGCACTGCTTATCAAATAAATGCTTATCTTGGTGAACTAATTCCTGCTTAACAGCAGTGGATAGAAACAAATTGCATTTTCCTTTTCTAAATAATTTAAAATTCAAATTAAATTTGCAAGACATTTTAATGGAAACCTGGTTTTTGTTAACACTTCTCAAAAAAGGTTTTATTTTATCTGACTGAGTATGTACCATGTACAACACATTCACTCAACTAAGTTGGGGTTAATACTCTAAATGGTAGCAGCCCAGAGGCTGAGTTTTTTTAACACGCTGCAGTCACTGCGCACACTTTGCCATTCATCCACACACAGATGGGGTAAAGTTTTTCAGAAGACAGATGTCAAACCGACATTAAAATCGCTGTCTAGTACTCGGTGGAGCGCTTGAGCAGAATCCACCAAGGTACTGTGGAAAAATTACACCCACATCAGAGAGGCCTTAGATTGTATTTCAAATGATAATGATGAGAAACAAGAAACTCGAATTGAGGCCGCTGGACTATGTGCTAGATCGGACGCCTTAGAGATGGTGTTCATGGCATACAGTACCAGTCAAAAGTTTGGACATACCCACACTTTTCTTAAAATATATGTTAAATGAAGAAATAAGCAGCCTTTATTTTGCAAAAAAAGATCTAATTCTTAAATCCGTCAGACTAACCATCATTTGTTGTCATATTAGCAGAGCATTCTCAATTTTTTTTTTTTTAACAAGGGCAGTCATATGACTGTAATGAATTTGCAGCATGACAGCTGTCTAACTTCCCAAAGACGTGCTGCACTTGAGGTGTGCTTTTCATCAACCTTTTCACTCGATAAGTCCCAAAACCGCTTGACTTTAGTTCAGCTGTTGGAAAATAGAAGGAGCTTATTTGTCTGTTTACTTTGCAAAATATGGCTTCTTTGAGAATTCCAAAATTTTAGACACTATTCAAACATGTAAATTATTCTCTTTTCACTTCTGACTGTCTACCTTTTACAAGATTACATTTGAGATTATATAAAGCAGTTAAGCCGTTTAAATGTCTCTAAAAACAGAGTGCTGTAACATAAGCAAAGCGTTTCCAAACTTTTGACTGGTACTTAAGTTTTTCATGTCTGATTCTGCTAGTGATGAGTGCCCATCTCAAATGCTTGACACGTTGCTGGCACTTAATTTACAGTCAGTGTTCCCCAATGTTTACGTGGCACTTCAGATCATTTAAACTTTGCCAGTGACAAACTGTTGATGTACCGCTGAAAGAAAGCTATTACTGTAAAAAAAAAAAAAAATATAAAAGATTTATGAACAGAAAGCGGATTTATTGAAAAGAATTGAGAAGCTGTTAAGGTATTTTTTGAGTCTTTTCAACTGAATTTGGTTGAATGGTGATATGGTGATGGATTGAGAAATCTTAATTTTTAAAAAAGATTTATGAACAGAAATTGGGTGAATTGCCAGTTTGTTTGTATGTGTGTGTGAGTGTGTGTGTATATTTGCATTCTCAATGATAGTTAAATGCTTTCTCTATGAAATATTCTCTCTCTTCTGTTGTCTGTATATATAGCGATAATGGAAAGTAAACATTTTCAGGGGGTGCAAATCATCAGTTTGGGCATTAAGGGGAGGAGTAATCCAAAAAACTATGGTTTTTCACAATTTTTATCAAAATTTTAATTTTGGTCTTAATTAAAAGTTTAATCATTCATAATTAAGTACCTTCAATCAAAATGCCATCTAAAATGAGCATTTTCTCAAAAAATGACTTTTATTTACCCTATCCAGCATGTTGTTTACTTTTAAGTGCGGATAAGAAAGACTCAAAGGTTCTGGATGTATCAGTCAGGAGTAGCAACTGTGATCGTTGTGGGAAGATGAAAAAGAAGTTGTCCACTGAAGAATTCAAAACTTGGTTTGAATCACACAAGGATGAGTGCCAGCGAAACCATTATTCCAGTGCTGGTATGATGGAACCCCTCGGAATGGAGGAAATTTTCAAGAGGTCGGTGGAAACCCACATTCTAATGTACACTGGGTACTTGGGGGATGGGGATTCCAAAAGTTTTACCCATGTTGCTAACATGGAGCCCCCCATTTACCCAGGGAAGACAATAACAAAATACGAGTGTTGTGGGCATGTCCAGAAGAAGATGTTCAGACGTTTGGACTCAAAAGCGAAATCTGTCAAGGCAAAGACTTATAAAGACGGAGATAAGACTGTCAAGGGCATTGGGGGCACTGGGAAGGGCAAACTCACCAGAAAGGTGATGCTGCAATTGCAGGGGCATTATGGGGCAGCTATCAGAGACAATGCCCCTGATGTCGAGAAAATGAAGAGAGCTGTGTGGGCCACATTTCTGCACAAGTCAAAGGACCATTCAACCTGTGGAGACTGGTGCCCTGCAGTTCAGAATGGGGACATTGAAAAAGCCAACAAAAATGCCCTGAAAGACTATGTTCTTGAAGAGATCAAGCCAGTTTATGAAGAACTGGCTGGGGATGAACTCATTAGGAAGTGTGCGCATGGAAGCTCGCAAAACACGAATGAGAGCTTCCATAATGTAATTTGGGGAAGGTGTCCGAAGGAAATATTTGTGGGCAGGACCAGGCTAGAAATAGCTACATATGACTCTGTTTGTGCCTACAATGATGGGGAACTCAGCAGACTCAAAATTCTACAGGACTTAGGGATTTCAACTGGCCTCTACACACAGAGATGCCTAGAGCAGGTGGATGCATCGTGCGTTAGGGGGGCAGAGAAGGCCAACCTAGACTCTGAAAAAGCCAAAAGAAAGAGCAAATCACTTCAATCTGCTCAAGAACAGGACAATCAGAGGGAGCAGGAGGGAGAAGTTTATGCTTCAGGGGGCATTTTAATGTTCTAAGTTGACTGTTACAATGATTTGTAGGTGTACTTTTGACTTGAACCTGGATTTTCTCAAAACCTGATTTTTGCCCCGATTGCTATCATTTAAGGCACTATATCTCACTTATTTGAGGAGCTTTTCTCATGAAATTTTGACAGAAGTCTGTGTACATATCAGGAAGTCTACTGAACTAAAAGTTTTGGTTTAGCAATTTGGGTCTGTGAGTTAAGGTGATTTATATTTCATATCGGGGGGCGAAAAAATGGCAAAATCCTTTTTACCCCACTAAATCTCTAGTATTATGTGTAAATGCTTTATTCTAGTTCAGAAGAAGGTGTAAACATAACTAAATCTAATTTAAAAAAATCTGATTCAAATTTCTTGCTTCAGTCCTGAGATATAAGGTAAAGAAATAATGGTGAAATCGGGGTGGCGGCCATCTTGAATCACATGACCTAATTATGCAAATTAGGTCAAATTCATATTTTGTGTATTTCAGGTCATATACTGTCAATACACCAAGTATGAATGATTTCTATCCAAAAATGACCATTTTTTCCCAAAAGGTTTCTCCTCCCCTTAATGGACTTTTGAAGTGTCTTTCCCAGTTTTCTCAAGCCAGAAAAGGTTGGGCGAGGAGCTTTTGTTCAGCATGGAAAGAGATTGCATGGTGGAATGGTTTGGAATAACAATGCTTGTTTATCATAGCTCAGCATAGCATAGTATATCATTAAATGATTAAAAAAATGTATCCATCCAGATGTTGAGCTATCCCTTAATCATTTTTCCCCTTATGCTACAGCTTTGCCAAAACAACAAAGGGCTGTGGAAACACATCAGGTGTCTGAATACCAGTCCATACCCAACCACTCCATCAACTGGAAAGTGGTCACAGCTCAACATCCACGATTCCATGGATGGTCAGAGAAAGTTCAAAGAGGGCATTAACATTTAACACCAGACCATCTTTGAACAGAGATGGGGGGGTCACCATCTACCCTGTATAAAACAGGCTGTTATCACGAGAAAATTTGATCTCATGATAACAAAAATGTCTCCTCAAAAACTGAGCTACTCCATCCACTAAGGAATGCCGCAAGATCAGGCTGAAATCTGCAGAAGCAATTTACACCCTGTGTTAAGATTTTTTTGTTTGCTCAGATGTATTTGTCTAATGTTCAATATTGTGGTTCTTTATAATCTTGATTTCCCTTCCCTTTCTTCCTTGGCTTCAAAGACCACAGCCAATGCTCTCAACTATTTTTAGAAGATGGGCACTTACGCAAACCCACTCACCTCAATACTGTGGCCTCACTGTGAAAAGTGTTTAATGTACTGGACATTCTTTCTACAAACAGTTGTGTGTGATCTTAAGGCTGTTCATTTGTCAGCCTGAGCAGTATTTTAACCAGGTTATACTATGTGGCTATCTTGACCTAAATTTTACATGTACTGCCACATGTACTGTTTACAACTTTAACTGTGTAAGGCTTTAAGACTTCTGATCAGAAAATTGAATGGAGATTGTTTACATGGATAGTGTTGTACTGTGAGAAATTGAAAAAGAAAATACATTGATCATTTGAAAAGATGCTTCAATCTGTTTGCTTTAATGATTGCATTTAACTCAAATATGTTTAGAAGTTTTGCAAGTTGACCATTATATGCTGCATGAATGGTAAGCAGCTGTTGCCTATGATGGAGAAAAAAAGGTCAGAATATGCCAGACACTTTGTTACTTGGTCAGCAGTAATGTATATGAGTCGTAATAGGGGAGGAAAAATTCAGAAACACCAGTATTGTATTTTAAAACACAAAACTTAAAATATGCGTTATTTTAACCCAGTACAGAGTTATAACTTCCCACAAGTTGGGCTGCACAATGAACCCAAGCAGTTGGGTTGATTTTACAACCCATTTTGCAAGGTCAAAGTAACCTAGCACTGGGTTTGTCCATATTTGACCTGGTGCTTGGTAGCAGAAACAACCCAATTAGGTTTATATTCAACCTAACATTTTTTTAATGTGTGGCCTCCCCAGGTAGTAGTGTAAGTGATTTTTTTTTATGTTCAATTTTAGTTGGGGAAGAGGTGAAATTGTTTGTGTTGATAAATGCCACAGGCCACAAGCTATTTAGTAATAAAGTTTGTATAATTTTGGAAAAAAAGTTTTTATTTTGTAGACATTGCATTTTCATTTTATAAAAGATTGTTCCATTCAAAACCAGTAAAAATTCATCTGTGCCTTTAGGTTGGGTTCTGAGCGACCTCTGATAATGAATCACATAGTACTGTATGAAGAATGGCTTAAAGCTCAGTCCAGAGCCATGCCAGATAGCAATAAAGTGTTCCTTCCTCCCCAAGATGCTTACTAAAATGTTAATGGTCTTACTGTTACTTTGGGGACACAAATAGTTGTAAGGCTCTGGCTGACAAATGCCCCTGTGGGAGTCATATTAATATCCTTATTCTTAAGTTGAAGTCCAGTTATATTAATCTGTTTAAGATAATCTAAATTTGTTCAGAAAATTTCATAATATTCTTTATATGTTCCTTCCATCCTGTTTTAGGTTTCACTTATATTTATAACCCAATTAAACTATATATTAATTCATCTTAAGACTTTTCAAAACAATTGCATCATATTAGTACATACTCATATCATGTTTGGTCTTGTTATTCTCGGGGTAATCTAAAGAGTTGAATGGAGTATGTTTCATTCCCATTGAAATTATGGTTCATTCTCCTTTTAGAAACTCCTGAGAATTCGGGTCAGAATCCTCTCTGGTAATCACCCTATTCTCCTCTCTCTGCTGAAGTGTTTTTATTACATCCTCCCCATGGTGGAAACCCAAAAGCCGGATTCGACCCCCTTCCAGGGTTTATGGCCATGCCGCCTGGATCAAAGACGGGTTTGGCTTAAAGCAAAGAGAAACAAACCATTCTAAAAGAAGATCGTATCCGATCTCTCCCCGCATTAGTGCGTGAGTAGCCTTTTCAATGATGTAACATCGTATTTTGAACTTCCCGCGCACGTTAGTGCGTGTATCCTTTTCCTCCAGGTATGACTTTATTCTCCTCTTCTAAATTATGTGTAACTTGTAATTGGCTTAACGTTGATTTGTTTGATTTAAGCTTCTGTCTACCTGGTGAATAAATTATTGTCATTCCTTTAAGCTTGCGTGGTCTCCGTGACTCCTAATCCTTTTTGTTCTTTCTAGCCACGTTCGACCGGGTACTTAGGGGCGCGAGTCCTTACATTCAGACTAGCTAGCTGATGTTTTAAAGGTAGTGATGGGTTTTAAGTTGGATTGCAGATTACGGTCTACTTATATAAAGGGTTTATGTAGTATCGGTCCTGGGGATTTGGCCTTATGGGCACCCCTTGGGCTTATAAGCCGGTGCCTGGTCGATCCCCTTAAGGGGCCCTGTGGTGCACATAAATCTGGGTTCATAATATGTTTATGCCAAAGTTGCTACTATCATGGTAATTTCTTCCATCCTCTAGAACTCTCACCACCGAACTAAGATCCGGCAACTGCGCTATTACCCGGGGCGCCGGTTGAGTAACTGGTTTTCACGGAAGAGTCTGGCGGCCTAGCTGCCCCGAGATTCACGCATGTGTCCCTAAACTATAAATTCTAATTCTAATTTGGAGTCAGATATTTAACGAGGGTATAACTAAATTTGGTATTCTAAATTTTTTAATGTCAGATTAATTGTAACCGTAGTGTAAGTGATTTTTTTTATATCAATTTTAGTTGGGAAGAGGTGAAACTTGTTTGTGTTGATAAATGCCACAGGCCACAAGCTATTTACCTAATAAAGTTTGTATCATTTTTGTTTTTTGTGGGTTTTATTTGCATTTTAGTTGATTGCTTTCGTTGAATTTTCAGTATTCAAGGGGATACAAATTAGTGATCAGATAGTGAAGTAATAATGACTTGATAATGAATCACATAGTACTTTGTGAAGAATTTAAAGTAGCTAATACTTCCTTTTCGTGAGTGTTCCTTTAGTAAGCATTTACAAATGATTATCATGACGTGACTTTACTTGGGGGGACACAAATCAGGTAAGTTATGTGTAAAGTAATGATTAAGTAATGATGAATACTTTTTGAAAGCTGGTTGTCTAATTAATTGGGTATGCATATGGCACATTTGTTCAGCTAAAATATGTCTGATTATTCTCTTATCAATTGGTTCCTGCCACATGGTTTTAGGTTTGGTGCATCTTTCTTGGCTGTGCTATACTCCATTGCTGTCAACAACAAAAATAATCCTTTAAGTGAATATTAAGTAACCATTTACAAATGAGTATCATGATGTGACTTTATTTGGGGGGACACAAAAGGAGTAAGTAATGTGAGAAGTAATGATGAAAACTCCATGTGTCATTTACACTTTAGTTTTCCGTAGACCCATGGCTCTCCTGTGGAGCTGAAACATTTCTAATCATTCTTCCGTACTTTCTAAATTGATACCTGCTAAATGGGTTTGGCTTCAGTGCATCTTGCTCTACCTTGCCACACTCCATTGCATTCAACAACACAAATACAAATATGAATTAACTGTTTTGAAACCTTGAACAAATTCATAACTGCCCTCGAAATAAAGGCTGATACACTGTAAAACCAAATGTTTCAGTTCTAAACACCTTTTTGTAAAATTTTTTAAACATGTCACAGTATTTAGATTCAGTTTTAAAGTGTATTCAAATCTGAAAAACCTTGATCGCAACATTCAATAAACATCAGTGTTTTGAACCTACAAACAAAAATAATCACCAGGCATTTCGCTTTCTCACTGGTGTTTAGATTATAAACATGTCACATGTTCCACAGTTTTACAGTGTAGACTGAGCTCATCAATAAACTTTAATGTAAGAGGAATCCAGCTAATTTGGTTGCAAAAGTAATTAATGTATGAAGTAACAGTGAATTAATATCCCTTAACTGATGATCTATTAAGTGCAAACTTATTACAAAAAGGCATAGTGACTTTATCATTTGTTAATGATGAGCAACAGGAATTCATGATACATCCTGCATTAATTCATGCATTAAGTCATCATGAGTCATGCATTAGTTCAGCATTACTTAAGCATATTATTTGTACATTACTTGTAAAGTTTTTGCCAGGAATCCAGCTAATTGGGCTGCATGTTAATTAATATATGAAGTAATGATATATTAACATTCCTTACTTAATGATTTATTGAGTGTGAACTAATCGCACAAAGTCATGCTGACTTCATCATTTGCTAAGGGTCAGCAACAGGAATTCATGATGGATCCTGCATTAATTCATGCATTAAATCATCATGAGTCATGCATTAGTTCAGCATTACTAACGCATACATGATGTAGCCTTATTGTAAAGTGTGACGAAAAAAACTGTTTAAGGATAAATCTGCGCTGGCTATTGTTAGCCCAATGTGTCCGTGTCATTTTGAAACTGTAGTTGTGTTCAAAAAATTATCAGCACAAGATCAATAACCTGATGAACCACTGTTATTCCGAGTAGTGATATTTCTGCATGGCAAATAATTTACGTGTAGATGTAGTTGTGAAACAGAAAAACAACAGACCCAACTGTAATGACATGCATGCTGCTTGCTCTGAGAAATTGAAGAGCCTAGTGCTAAAAGTGCTGAAGTCACAAAATGTTTATTTTGAGAAAATTGAGAAAATCAACTTAGGAGACTACAAAAGATGTTTTCCCATTGTTACCTCGCAACTTGTGAAAATGTGACTTGTAGCAATAGGCTCTTCAATTGACTCATTTAAAGGGACGTGCTCAAAATAATAGCTGTGTGGAGTTGAATTAGAGAATTCTGTGAACAAACTGGTGTCATTAATTGTCCTTTATTAAAGCTGCAGTTGGTAAGTCTTATAAAAGTAACGTTTTGTCATTTTTGCTAAAACTGTCACTGTGTACAGACAGTATTGCATTAAACTAGTACTCTGTGATTAAAAAAAGGCTCCTTTAAACCCACCTACTGCTCCTACTGCAATTTAAAAGAATCGTTCGGACCGGCCAAAAAGAACCAATCAGAGCGAGGATGGTGTCTGACAGCCGTCAAACAGTGCACATGCACGCGCTGCGGACAGCCTCCTCCCCCTTCCTCCTCAGTTCACGCCAGTGCTCAGTCAAGCTCAAATCTCCGAGAGAGGGTTCAGGAGCTTAGAGAAACTAATGGCGCAACAACAGCCATCAGCGAGGAAAAAAAATAGGTGAAACCTCAGTTACCGACAACAGCACACATGGCTAAGACAAGTAAGAAGAGGAAGCCAGATGGAAAAAAAGCACAAAAGAAAGAATTAGACAAAGCCTGGGATAAAACCAGAGTGAACATCGGAGTGGCTTTTCAGAGGTGGAGGGAACTCCGTGATCTGGAAGGATTAAAAACCGACGCAGAGTTGGCGACTTTTCTGCTTGACAGGTAAACCCCTGCTTTATTCGTTGTTCATTTTTGCTCTGCAAATAAGCGAGTTGGTGTCGCTCACATGCACAGCTGGTACTAACCCCAGCCCTAACCAGCATCAATTCATTTTCGCTCTGCAAATAAGCGAGTGAATGTCGCTTACAAGCACAGTCGCTGTTCGAATAGCCAGCGTCTTGTAATTGTTACAGTACTCCGTAGTACATGTGATGTTACTGTGATGTTGCAGTCGAGCTAACGATAACTTGTTTCTGATACTAGGGCTAACGTTACTGGCGTCGTTTTATTAGAAAGTAGCAGAAAATATCTTTATGAAGTGACCTGGCAGTCTTATCGATTGTGTTGTTGTCCTCATAAATATGTGTAACGTTTCTGTGCTCTCACAGCAAAATACTGTCATACATGGTTTACTGGCCATTCAGCAGGATTCACGACAGTTTCTGTGCTCAAAAAAACGGGTAACTTACTGAATTAAGCGTGTGCTGGGTTTTTACTGAATACGTGCTGCTGTAGATTACTTTTCATGTCGACATGATTTATTTCTGCTCGTTTGTTGGCCAGCAGTGTTGACTGTTCACAACAGTAATGTCTAGCCTCCGCAACATGGCCGTTTTCATAATGTGAACTTGCAAAATCTCTCCACAGTCGCATGCATAACAGCTCGTGTGCTTTTGCGTGCACGGCAGCCTTCTGAGGGAGGGTCTTAGGGCAGGAGTGCAGTGGAGAGGGAGGGGGAGGGATCTGAAAGTTGCATTTTTTCAAATTTTCATGCCAAGTCCTCTCTCTCCTCAAAGTTACCAACTGCAGCTTTAAGGAAGAAGGGAAGCAAATGTTTCACACATTGTAATAAAATATATTTCCTTCTGAATCGCATAGTAAAATGGGCTGTTCCAAACATTGTCCAGAGGAACAACGTAATTTGATTCAAATAGTTGATTGGAGAGGGGAAAATGTATAAAGAAGTGCAGCAAATTATAGGATGCACAGCTAACATGATCTCAAATGCTTTAAAATGGCAACAAAAACCTGGAACACGTGGAAGGAAGTAAGCAACTACTGTAAAATGGATCAAATTATAATCAGAATGGCAAAGATTCAGCCAATCATCACCTCTAGAATAATCAGAGATGTTATAAAATTACCTGTTAGCGCTGTTACTGTCAGAAGATGTCTGATCAAAGCTAGGCTATCCGCAAGAAGCCCCCGCAAAGCACCATGTGCAGAATCTGTTACAACACATCAATTGGCCCAAAGAGAAATGGTGTAACATTCTGTGGACTGATGAGAGTAAAATTGTTCTTTTTGGGTCTCGTGACTCTTAGGGATGATTTGATTGAGGTTATGTTAAAGGGATTCACAAAGTGAATTATGTAGGATTCCTTCGACCAAGTGTTGTTAGTAGAACTTGGGGTCACAAATGGAAGTCGACCAAGGGTAAATTTAGCACTGATATTCAAAAATATTCCTTTACCCAAAGAGTAATTTCAATGTGGAATAGCTTGCCTGACCATATTATTGAGGCAGAAACCTTGGGAGTTTTCAAGAGCAGGCTTGACTTAAAGCTAGATACCATTGAGTCATTGAGTACCTGAAGTGATATATTAACAATAGTATAAAGAAACTGGTGAGCCTAGTTGGGCTGAACGGCCTGTTCTCGCCATTCATGTTATGTTACGTTATGATTGTCAACTGTATGTCAGACGACCCCTGGGTACTGAATTTAAGCCACAGTACACTGTGAAGACAGTGAAGCATGGTGGTGCAAAAATCATGGTATGGGGATGTTTTTCATGCTATGATGTTGGGTCTATTTATCCTGTACCAAGGATTATGGATCAGTTTGAATACAGTTGCAAGAAAAAATATGTGAACCCTTCAGAATTACCTGGATTTCTGCATAAATTGGTCATAAAATGTGATGTGATCTGATCTTCATCTAAGTCACAACAATAGACAAACACAGTCTTCTTAAACTAAAACGTCACAAACAATTATATGTTTCCAAGTTTTTATTGAACACAACACATGTAAACATTCACAGTGCAGGGTGGAAAAAGTATGTGAAACCCTAGGCTAATGACTTCTTCAAGAGCTAATCGGAGTCAGGAGTCAGCCAACCTGGAGTCAAATCAATGTGACGAGATTGGAGGTGTTGGTTAAAGCTGCCCTGCCCTACAAAAAACGCACACCAGTTTTGAGTTTGCCATTCTCAAGAAGCATTGCCTGATGTGAACCATACCTCACACAAACGAGCTCTCAGGAGACCTATGATTAAGAATTGTTGACTTACATGAAGCTGCAAAGGGTTACAAAAGTATCTCTAAAAGCCTTGATGTTCGTCAGTCCATGGTAAGACAGATTGTCTATAAATGGAGACTGTTCAGCACTGTTGCTACTCTCCTTAGGAGTGGCCATCCTGTAAAGATGACTGCAAGAGCACAGCGCAGAATGCCGAGTGAGGTAAAGAAGAATCCTAGAGTGTCAGCTAAAAACTTACAGAAATCTCAGGCCATGCTAACATCTCTGTTGGCAAATCTACGATAAGTAGAACATTAAACAAGAATGGAGTTCATGGGGGGACACCACAGAGGAAGCCACTGCTGTTTAAAAAAAAACATTGCTGCACGTTTGAAGTTTGCAAAAGAGCACCTGGATGTTCCACAGCACTACTGGCAAAATATTCCCTGGACAGATGAAACCAAAGTTGAGTTGTTTGGAAGGAACACAACCCTATGTGTGAAGAAAAAGGCATAGCACATCAACATCAAAACCTCATCCCAACTGTGAAGTATGGTGGAGGGGGCATCATGGCTTGGGGCTGCTTTGCTGCCTCACGGCCTGGACAGATTGCCATCATAGACGGAAGAATGAATTCCCAAGTTTATCAAGACATTTTGCTGCAGAACTTAAGACCACCTGTCCACCAATTGAAGCTCAATAGAAGACGGGTGATGCAAAAGGACAACGACCCAAAGCACAGAAGTAAATTAACAACAGAATGGCTTCAACAGAAGAAAATACGCCTTCTGGAGTGGCCCAGCCAGAGTCCTGACCTCAACCCGATTGAGATGCTGTGGCATGACCTCAAGAGAGCGATTCACACCAGACATCCCAAGAATATTGCTGAACTGAAACAGTTTTGTAAAGAGGAATCGTCCAAAATTCATCCTGACCGTTGTGCAGGTCTGATCTGCAACTACAGGAAATGTTTGGTTGAGGTTATTGCTGCCAAAGGAGGGTCAACCAGTTATTAAATCCAAAGGTTCACATACTTTTTCCACCCTGCACTGTGAATGTTTACATATTGTGTTCAATGAAAACATGAAAACATATAATTGTTTGTGAGATGTTAGTTTAAGAAGACTGTGTTTGTCTATTGTTGTGACTTAAATGAAGATCAGATCACATTTTATGACCAATTTAAGCAGAAATCCAGGTAATTCCAAAGGGTTCGCATACTTTTTCTTGCAACTGTATGTCAAAATACTTGAGAGATTATGTTGCCATGTTGTCATATGCCGAAGAGGAAATGCCCCATAATGGGCAAAAAATGCGAACTTTTCAATTGGTGTCTATGGAGCTTCAGCATCTTTGGCCAAAAAATTGCATCCTTGGGAAACGCGGAAGCAGGAAGCTAACATGCTAACTGGCTGAAACAAAGGTACTTCCTCGTTCTCTCTGGTTCTATTATATATCCTTTGTATAAAACAAGGCAGGCTGTCGTTTGGCGCCATCTATTGCTGTGAACGTATATTGACTATTGACTATAAAATACGCACAGAATCAATGATTTTGACTGCTAAAAGGCTAATCCCCGAAAATAAGACAACCCCACTTTTTCAAAGAGGATTTCCTGCGAAAAAACATCTACTTATATTCAGAACAATACAGTATCCATTTAGAATAAAATTTGAAACAGATAATGGTTGGATGTTGTGCTGTGGTTTATTAGAGCTTTAAGGCTGCAGCTACATAATGTCAAAAGGGATATTTACTCTAAAAAAGTAAAATTTTGGTTGACGGAAATGAAATTTTTCATTTAGGCTGTGTTCCATCTTCATTTACTCAGACTCAGTAACATTTATATTGATGCTCACACTTCTACCATAATCTCACAAGTGTTACCTTTCATATGATACCAGGATTAATGTAGGTCTTGCAGTTGCAGAGATATTTTTATGTCATTTTTGAGCAGGGATCTGAGTCATAGGCTCAAGGCTTTAATATAATGTGGGCCTCAAGTTGCATGGACTCTCCAGTTGTAGCTCTCTCCTTAGATGCTGAGAAAGAGCTACATTGGGTGGAGTGGCAATATCTGTTCTACACCCTGGAGTCATTTGGGTTTGGCACTATAGTTTTATCCTGGATTAATACTCCATACACCCATGCAAGATCATTAGTTCTTACAAAAGACGTCCTCTCACAACCATTCAAACTTGGCAGAGGCACGAGACAGGGCAGTCTGCTTAGTCCATTGATTTTTGCGCTTGCACTTTAACCCCAAACGCAGCCATACACAAAGATCCTAATTTCCCTGGTATTAAGATTGGCGACTCAACTCACAATGATGTATGTAGAGAACATGTTAATCCTTTTAACTGAACCTGAGCAGTCTCTACCATTTTTATTTACGACAATTGATCAATTCTCTAAATTGTAAGGTTACAGGTTAATTAAGAAAAACCTGAGGCGCTCCCTCATACATCCTACAGCCCCAAACAATGGTTTGAACCTGGTAATTTTACATTGCACACAATCGGCATAAAATATCTCAGTCTTACATTTTACCACAGCTGTCAGACCTTGTACATGTTTATTTTGAACCACTCCTGGAAAAACTCAGGAATGAGATTGAGCGATGGACCCCCTTCTGTCTCTCTTTGTGGGGAAAGGCCAGTGTCCTCAGAATGAATTGCATTCCAAAATTCAGCTACATGTTACGGTCACTCTCAATCAACATTCGTCTGAAATATTTTAAACTATTTGACAGTTTGCAATTCATTTCGTTGGAATGGCAATCGCCCCAGGTTAAATTTGAGGAAACTACAGAGACAAGTAGACTAGGAGGACTTGGCATTCCACCTTCTGCTATATCATCTTGGCTCATCTTTTATTTAAAAGGCATCCAAAAGGCATCAACATTTAATTTGCCTTTAAATTGTCTAACTATTGAATAGCTGATATTTAGAATTTTTAGTGAAATGCTACTGATATAAAAGTCAATTGATACTCTGTTGGTGATATGTTTTTATGATTTACAGTCACATTATTGAAATACTATTGGCTTAAATATTATAGGCTTGTCGACAATCTATGAATCACTTCTGGATATGAGACTCATATTTCAATTGACATCTTGTGACATATCTAAATGGGAATATTCAATGGAAATGTTACCCCACAAATAAATGTAATAGCTGGAGTGTGTGTTGCAAGAGCAGTAGAGGTTTGAACTGGATGCTATCTCAGCATAGCGAGTGCTAGTTGTTTGTCATACACTGACGGTACAGGCTTGTTTGGCAGAACACATGGTGGAGCTTGTTTAGGGTGGCTGTTGTTAAAGCACTTACCAGGAGTCGTGACCAGCTTTCCATCAGTGGTTGATACTAGAGGTGTCGTGGTACTTGTTGCCGCCGATATTACACTCACATTAAGAGCTGTAGTTAAAAACCAGTATATTTGTTTACTTTCATTACTCTAAAGCCGCTTTCACACCGGACACGAAACAAATATTTCGCACGACAGATTACATTAAAAGTGAATGCAAAGACGCGATTCGCGTCTTTGCATTTACTTTGAAAGTAATCTGTCGTGCGAAAAATTCGTTTCGCGTCCGGCGTGAAAGCTTCTTAACTGTTGCAGAGATCCTCACAGAGTCACAAAATAGCTAAAGAAACCATGGGGCTAATTCCCCATAGGAAAAACTTATTGGCATTGGATTTTATATCAGTTCTTCCTTTCAGTCCTTTTGCATCTGTCATGCGGCAGCATATCTATTCACATTTTCCTTCATCATCCATTTTTGCGCTAGACTTCCTGGTGTGGTAATACCTTTCCTCGACAAAATATAATGCTGAATTATGCTCAGTGAGATAAACATTTTCTGTCTAGATTTACATTTGGAATAATACATCGTCTGTTCTCTGTGTTTGATGCCAGTTTCCCACAGGCCCTCAGAATTTTGTGTGATATGATTGTGATAGGATAAATGCTTACCGAGAAGACATAGCAATCCAGCTCTCAGCTTCATTTTCTAGACTATTTACCTCCCAAAACCTGAAAAAAAAATAATTAGAAATAGAAAAGTCTGAAGTTTCTGAATAAAAATTTTAGGTAGCTAATTCACTGTAACAAGCAAGGACTAATGATATATTTTCAGTTAATTATAGGCAATGAGTCTATCAAGAGTCAAACTTTTGCTGAATTTGAACATTCCTCCCATAATAATAAAAGGCAATAAAAGTAATATATTTTGAGATTGAGGTCCTACCATAATATGCATGTGAATAGTGTTCATACAGGTTGCATCACCAAGACACTTGTGAACATTTTGAAGTTTGAATGAAGTTTCTCGCTAAAATTATGAAAAGGCTGGAAAAGTTGAACTTTTGCTGAATTTCCTGAATTGGAAGATTTATTTTTATTTTTTTTTTAAAAAAGATAATAATGCTGCCGAGTTTGATGAATTGAAACACTTGCTATGTTTAACAAGATAATTATGTTGATGTTGTAAAACTTCTAAAATCTTAGTATTTACTGTATTGAATTGAATATAAGTGAAAGAGAATGTTCAAATTTCTACTTTGTTTTTATTTGTTTATTACACACTGTCCTAAATTTTTTGAAGCAACAAAGGGGACAATTACATTTTCATTTGGGGCCAGTGATAGATCCTTTAAAAACTGGATTCTGTTCTTTTGACAAATGTTTACAGAAACATTTCCCAGTCCATGTTGTCATATCCATTTTCTCTGCATGATGGTACTTCAGTGACGTTGGAGGGATCAGAGATCACATGCATTCAAAAGTGATTTTTGGCGTTGCCCTTTACAGACTAAGATTCAATTTGATTCCTTTTGTCTCTTAATTATCTGATGGAATGTAGAGGGTAAATTGCCAAAAATCCTTCCAATTACTCATTGGGGAAGATTGTTCTCAACGTGATTTATCACAAGATTATGGACCTGTTGGCAAATTGTTGTGCCTAGACCCATCTTTGCACTTGAGGGACTAAACCTTTTTTTAATACCATTTATACTCCAATAATGAGCTCACCTGTTTAACATCACCTGTTTCACATCAATGTGCTGCTGAAACTTTTCACTTCAATATTAATCCTAAAAGAGTTGCCATTCTTTATCATCTCACAATGTAGCCTGAAAATCTTTTCATCGTCATCATCTCTTAATCATTATAGGCCACATATTGGTCTTGAATAGATTTATAATATTTAACACAGTCATTTGTAACCATTTCACACATCATAGCTATAGTATATCCAAGATTCAGTGTTTAGAACTGAAAAACATACAGCATTTAGGCACAAAAGTATGGCTCACTGGGGAGCTGCTTCTGGAAAAGAAGAGGGGTTCAGTGGAGTTTACAATAAGCTCAGATATCAAACCCTGACTCAGGCTAACAAACACACTATACTGCTGTTTTTTTTTTCTTTTTTTTTCTAATCCCTCCATCACACCCCCCCACCCCCCACTATACTGCTGTTGGTTGGGTTCATTGTAAACTCAGGGAAGGCACACTGAGTCTGAGCCAGCAATGCATGAAATGATCTGCAGCAAAAAAGTGCACATTCTTTAAGGCTACAATGTTATACAAACGTACAATGATCAGAGAAGCCCACGCTAAACACTGAGGTGAATTTTAATTCATTTGCCTGTTCGGATTTTGAGCAAGTAACTTAACCAGAATCTGCTAACCTTATTATTTAGATACTTGAACACTTATGCTAAATGTACACCTGTTTGTGTGTTTGTGTTACTCTTCCTTGCAGTAAGTTTAGGCTCTTTTCTGAGTGTGCTGTGCCCCCACTGGTGCAGAAATTTTTTTCAATTTTCACAAAATATCTGTAAAATTGTTTGACATGCTGTTAAATGTTGAAGTCATATAAAGCTTGCTTTCCCATCATAAGTATATTAGTATTTGAAGACCACAATGGAAAAATGATCAGAGTCACATTTTCACATTGTGGAGAAATAATGAATTAAAATTTCAAAATGATCTTAGAAACAAAGCGCTGAAAAAATATGCAAAAAAAAGAGAAATATATCAAATATTATAATAATGTATAATATTATTATATATAATTATAAATATTATAATAAATATTATATTTATCTTATATTATTATAATAAATATAATATAAATATTATAATAATATATAAAATATACAAGAATGTAAAATTTGGGCTCTGATTATTTTTCCTTTGTGGTCTTCATTTATTTTCCCCATTTCCTCTCACTGCCATTTTCTACTGAAAAAAAAAGAGTTTGAAGAAAAATTGGATTGGTCTTCACTGATATGCTCTGTCCAAAGTGACTTCAATTGTTAATTAACAATTTTACAGGCTTGCAGATATTGTTCATGGAATTATGCTGAGAGAAATTACTGAGAAATTAAATACTTGGAAAGATAAGACTGTGAGTTCGTAACCAGTGGGTTCTGAACTTCCAGTTTACGTACCTTTTGGGAAGAAATTAAACCACCTCCTGGAAATCTTGCTGTTATTCCAAATCCTGTCGTATTTCCCACTTATATTGTATCCTAGGTTTTTCTTCCTCGTTAGAAACTGTTTGCAGTACCAGCTGCTAACATCATTTTACCTTGAAATAAGTACGTCCCCGTGTTGCAATTGATGTATGTCAAAGAATTGACTGGGTGTGCCATTGTGCATGTATATATATGTTTGTATATGTACACTCCCTTCCCTTTGTTCAACTGGCACCTTTGTGGCATGTGACTTCTGATTGAAAATTGTGCTTTCGCTGTCCGTCTTGGCTCTTCTGCATTGAATGATCCCAAAGATGTAATAAGGCAAGGTGGGCTCAACTGAGTGCTGAAGTTAAGCAAATGAAGACTGAACAGATATTTGGCCAGACCTTTGTGTTTTCTGCTTTCAGAATTGTGTAGAATCGGCACATTCTGATGCAATGCAGTCTCAGATTTTATTTCAGCAAATCACACTATAATTATGCATTTGTAATGCACCTTTTGACACTAATCTCAGACTGCTAACATATTTTTTACCTGTTTTTTTTTTTTTCATAAATGTCCCCCAAATACATCTGTGACTTTGCATCTGTGGCATTGGAACAAAATATCCAACTAAAATGGATTCACTTCATTCAGGAAATAATAGACTGGGTTTTTTTTTTTTTTTTTTTTGCATTTCATTGGTATTTATTGCGACACTTGTAAATTTCATTGCTGAGATGGCATTAGAACTCCTGCACAATTCTCTGGATCACTGAGAGTTGCCAAGGAACTTTAAAAATTGTATAATAAAAAACACTATATTTATAAAATACAATACAATTACACAATACAATTTTGATTAGACTGCTATAAAACTGATGGTGGATACATCTTTTAAATGTTTTTAAATTCTTAAAAATAAAAGTTTTTGAAGCATTACTTCAGTCTATGTGCTATGTCAGTTGATGTTTTTTGGTGATTTATTTAATATATGATGTGCCATGATTACCTTCAAAAAAGGATTGTCACACAGAGGAATTGCATAAACAAGCACAAATACTCAGGTCTGTGGGCACACCCTTCTTGAATATGTCATTATATCATGGCTATGCATTCTGAAATCAAAATTGTATGACTGGCATTACAAAGTAATTGCTATATGAATGAATCAGAGGAGGTGGGTACAGTACTCTTTCAGTTATATCAGGTTCAGTTCAATATCTATTGACTTCGAATTTGACTTTCTATCTCTGATTATTAGTTCAAGAAGCATATCTGACATCATCTTAATCCCCTTTTGTGATTTCAGCATCATTTTATAAAACTTTGAGCATCCTGTGCAGTTTGTGTTCTACATTATGGCAATTCAGTCCATAAATATGATATGTGTATCATCATTTGACTATATTTAGCCAATGATATCATCTGGATTCATAAATCTTAGAAATAAAATTTGATATTTGGCTGACTGCTTCACGCCTAAGACAATAAACTTCATGTTTGAACAATTATATAATATTACTGCAGTCAACCTGAGACAGCCAATCTGTGAGATTAGTACAATGCTGCTACCCAACTTCTCAATCCATGCGTACAGACTACAGCAATTACTGGACAATCAGTTTTTCTTTACTACATATAGAGTAGATCAGCAGGAAAACTGCCATGAATGCCAGTGTTATGAAGCTCACAATACGCTGTCTTTTTTTTCTGGTTCAGAAATAGATTGATGAAATTATGTGATTTTTTTTTGTTGTTCTTCTGTGTTTATTTGCATATGTCCTACCAAGTATCCTTCGGTCCCTGTCGGACAGTTTTTACTTGCAGTCACCATAATGTCAAGTCCCAATTTTTGGCACAGTTCCCATTGCCAATGTAAATAATTTTGCCATTTTGAAGCACCTGCAATTCAGGGCCCATCAATTTGGCCTCTTTGGAATTCTTAAGTATTCTAATCTTGCCTTAAGGACTTGCCAAGTAAAATGCTACCGGTTTGACCACTTTTAAGTCGATGTGTACAGCCATTTTTCAGTGGTATTTCTGATATTTTGTCCACTCCCAGTATTTGTATACTGGTTACTCTACTTTATGATATTATTGTTTATGCACTGCCTGGCCAAAAAAAAAAATTGCTGTTTGGAAGTAAATAAGCAAATACTTAAAAGCCTTTGATTGAATTATTATTGCATGGATTAATATGTTTCAGCTGTCAACAATTTTTAAACCCTGATTAATACAGTGCACAGCTTTGGATTTCTTAAACAACCATGTCGGAAGAAATATTCCATGGTCGAGGAAAAGATGCTTTTGTGTGTCAAGAGGGGCAAATTATTGCCCTGCATCAAATGAAGAAAACAGCTAAGTAGATTGCTGAAATCAGGGGAATTGGGATAAAAACTGTCCAACGCCTGAAGGGATAGCGAACCGTCAACGTGAAAAGGGAAGAAATGGGTCAGAAAAAAAATATATCATGAATCGATGATCACTAAAACACTTGGTAAAATCTAATCAAGCAGCTGAGTACCTGAGCGTACTGATTGACCAAATTACCCAATCAATGTTTTTTTTTTTTTTTTTTATCCCAGACAGCACAGGCATAATCTAGGATGACAAAGCCATAATTCTTCGTAATCCAATTGTGAAAGAGTGGTTCAGTGAGCATGAGGAACTATTTTCTCACATGAATTGGCCCCCACCAATTCCAGACCATTACCAATTGAAAGTCTTTGGCATGTGCTGGGGTAGGCTTTATGGAGTGGTTTGACGCTCGTGTACGAGACCTGGGCCAAAAATTAGTGCAACTCTGGATGGAAATGTATGCCTTTAAATAGCACGAAATTGTTGCGACAATGCCTCAACAAATGCACCCCATGATCAAAGGCGGTGTAACAAAATATTAGAGTGTGCTTTTTCTCTTTTGGCCCGGCAGTGCATTATTCTCAAATCCTCTGCTGTTCTTAACATTATTTTCACACTTTCTTGCGCCAGTTCCTTCTCTGAGTGCTGTATCTGGTTGAACTGGAATTCTTGGGCAGACGTTAACAATGATACTGTCAAGGGTAGCAACGCCTACTTCTGATGAGGACCCAAAAACAGTCTCAGACCGGAGGTAGTGAGAAGTCTCTTTAATGCGAAACTGAATTTCCCAGCGAACAGTAACTCATGGCATGCTGGATGCAGTCCAGAGAAAAAACACAAGATCTTCCGCAGAGGAACAGGAAGGGTTCAGGCAAAAACAATGGTCAGAAAATACGCAGAGAAGTCAAGGCACGAAAAGCAGTAAAAAACACAGGCAAAGGAAAACAGGGGCTAAGCAAGACTCACAAGTCAAAAACAGGCTTGGCTCAATCACAAAGGGCAAAAAATCCAGGCGGGGGTTTCCAAGAGCGTGAGACAAAATGCAAAATGCTTTATCCAAAATGCAAACTTTGGTCAAAAATCAGTTCATGAAGGTTTCAAGACATGGTTAGTAAGGCAAGATAATCTGGCAAAGGTTGCTGATCCAGGCAGGGCTTATAGTGACTGATGAAGAGAGTCAGAGCAGGTGTGTGGAAACAGGCACTGGTGATTTCAGTGAGCCAGGAGACAAGGCAAATCTGGCCTGGATCCAGCCAGGAGCTGACATCAGAATGAGGCATGCATGCCAAACAAGGGGAAACATGGATTGTGAGGGGGCTGTACTGCCCTACAAAGCCTAAATGCAGTAACTACATATTGGGTAAAATGGGAGTTACACAGTTTTGGGCCTGAAAATATATGGAGGTCAGGATTTATTCGGACAAAAATTAAACCTTGGTAAATCGGTTAACCATAATCTACCATAGATGTGCTGACTATTCATTTGTTGGGACAGCAAATAAACTCCGATGCCATGTTTTACTGTTGAAATTATTGCGTAGTTACTGCACTTAGCCTTTGTAGGGCAGTGTACTGGGCTGAATTGTGACAGATTCTCTGAGTTTTAAGGATAGATTAACTTCATTCTGTGAGAAGCATTCTTTAATGCGTCATTGAGGAATAAATATTGCACATCATTAAAAATATTTATGAAGGAAAAATGATCAATTGTGAAGTTATGAAACCATGTTTATTCTTCATTTAAATTGGTGAATTCAATGAGGGCCCAACTCCACAGATTCTCAACATGAAGTTGGGCACTTATTGAACTCACCGATTCAATTTCATCATCAGGGCAATATGTGAATTTTGTTGATTTTATGTGTGAAGAAATTAAAATACTGGCAGTTTACCAAGTTATTGATTCATGCAGATCATTTGAGCTAAATAGATTTAGGTACTATGACACACCCACATAGTACCAGGATCTCCTTGCATCTTCACCTGAACCGCATCATTGGATAGGTGAGGCTATTTTAAAAAAATTTATTTAGGGCCCGATTTTCCCTATAATGTGCAATACTCAAAGACTAGCGCAACCTTTTCTGCGATCTGTCGATGGGAGTTGTTCTTCTGTGTACACAGTATAAACATATGCATGAGTTATCCGATAGCTGCAAGCGGGCACGATGAAATGAGAGGTAATCCAACTCAAGAAACTGGGTCAACTTCGATACCAGAGCTGCAACTGTATCTTGAAGCGCTAGTATACACACAAGTGGGCGGTGCTCGCAAAATGGACTTTTTCTGCTTGTTTTTGATAACATGCTTATCTTTATTTTGTGGACGTAAACACCTTTATTCATTGCATTTGGGCAGCATGGTGGCACTACAGGTGCTGTGGGTTGCACCGTTGCCTCACAGAAAGAAGTTGGTTCGTTTGGATCCAACCTAGGGCCTGTCTGTGTGGAGTTTCAAGTTCTCCCTGTGCCCATGTGAGTTTCCTCCGGGTCTCCTGCACAGTCCAAACACATGCATGTCACGCTAATGCTTGGATTCACTAGCTATCCAGGGTGTGTCCCTGCCTTTACTCTATTGTCAGCTAGGATAGGCTCCAGCTCGACTGTGACCCTAGTAAAGATGTATTACTTATGTCATAAATGATTAAAAATTGGTGTAATACAGCCCCATGTCATAGACATTTGATATTACACGTGTAATACAACTTTCTCACGATTGGTCAGATTCTGTTCATGGGCACGCGTCAATATCTTTGGAATGGTAATGTTACTAATCCTGCTGGTAACTGTTAATTATCGCGAGCATTAACTTCTAGTTGGCAGTCTATTCAAGTCAATGGGATGAATAATTATTTAGCTAGAATGCTAACGCTTTTCACCATTAAAGTGATAACAGTTATCATGCAAACTTGAATTTATTAATTTAATGGCAAAAGGCATGAGAATTAATCATCCCATTGAATTGAATAGACTGCTAACTGGAGGCAAAAGCTTTTTTTTTCATGTTTGAAATAATATGATACTTGCATTTATGGGATAAATGGGATGTGTTATGAGCGAGCCCGAGATATCAAATTTATATTGAGCCAAAGGCTCGGAAGAAATGAAAATTACTGCTCTTGTTTAATGAATTTGATATCTTGGGCTCACTCAGAGATCCTCTCTCTCTCTCTCTTACTCTATAATAAATACATATATACAACCCCAATTCCGAAATAGTTGGGATGAAGTGTAAATTGTGAATAAAATCAAAATGCAATGACTTTCAGATCATATGAGGCAATATGTTATTTACAATAGAATATAGATAACATTTCAAATGTTGACACTGAGACATTTTACATTTTCATCCACAAAATGAGCTTATTTCAATTTTTCTGGCTGCAACAGGTCTCAAAAAATTTTGGACACAGGCAAAAAAGGGCTGAAAAAGCAATTAATACATAAGAGTATCAGCTGAAAGAACATTTAGCAAGTAATTTAAGTTAACTGGCATCAGGTGTGTAACATGATTGGCTATAAAAAGGATGTCTTAGAGAGGCTGAGTCCCTCAGAAGTAAAAATGGCCAGAGGCTATCCAACCTGTGAAGGCTTGCGTAAAAAAATTGTGGAATACTTTAAAAACAATGTTCCTCAACGTAAAATTGCAAAGGCTTTGAAGGTCTCATCATTGACAGTGCATAACATCATCAAAAGATTCAGAGAAACTGGAAAAATCTCTGTGTGTAAGGGACAACGCCGAAGACCTTTACTGGATGCCCGTGATCTTTGGGCCCTCAGACGCCACTGCATCACTCACCGGCATGATTCTGTCATTGACATTACTAAATGGGCCCAGGAATACTTCAAGAAACCACTGTCAGTAAACACAGTCCGCCGTGCCATCCACAGATGCCACCTAAAACTCTATCATGCAAAAAGGAAGCCATTATTGAGCATGATCCAGAAGCTACTGTGTTGTTCTGTGGGCCAAGGCTCATGTAAAATGGACTGTAGCAAAGTTGCAAAGTGTCCTGTGGTCAGAGGAGTCCAAATTTGACATTCTTGTTGGAAATCATGGGCGTCGTGTCCTCCGGGCTAAAGAGGAGAAAGACCACCCCTCCTGTTATCAGCGTTCAGTTCAAAAGCCAGCATTTCTGATGGTATGGGGACGCATTAGTGCATATGGTGTGGGACACTTGCATGTTTTAAAAAGCACCATGAAAGCTGGAAGGTATATCAAGGTTTTAGAGCAACATATGTTCCCCTCCAGACAACATCTATTCCAAGAAAGGCCTTACGTATTTCAGCAGGACAATGCAAAACCACATACTGCAGGTATTACAACAGCATGGCTTCGTAGTAGAAGAGTCCGTGTGCTGAACTGGCCTGCCTGCAGTCCTGATCTTTCACTGATTGGCGCACAATTAAATGAAAAGTCCGTCAAAGGAGACCCAAAACTCTCCAGCAGCTGGAAGCCTGTATTGATTAACCCCTTGTCTGGACGGGCCGTCAGGGAAGTTAATAACAAACTACGTCATTTACACAGCTTGTTTGTAACGTGTGATACTCATGCCACATATCTTCAGAAAGCTAAAATTCTTGTGATTCAATTGATGCCAACCATTTCAAAATATAATCATCGTAGCAGCTTTAATCAACACCTGTGTCACAGCTTCATGCTGTGGTCCCATTGTGTTTTTTCAGCTAATAAGTCCCAGCTAAACTCATCTGCAGGCATCTGTTTGCAAAAAACAAGAGTCATCAGAAGATGACATATCCCACCGGTCCCCACATAATTCATGACTTACTGATTGCAGGAGAGTTGTATACTTTCTCATCCCTTTAGTAATTTAATACTTATATATACTTGAATGGGCAAAGGAAAGGGGATTTGAGCAATGATGATATTTGATGAAAGCACACCGAACACCAAGTGCAGGGAAGATGACAACATCAATCCGAAGTATAATCACCTTTAGCATCTTGCTGTTCATGTTACCAGCACTCACTGCGAGGAAGTAGACTACCTGGAGTGCCGCTGTTGTATTGTTGTTAAAACATTTGAAAGAAAAATGCAAATTATGGAATTTATAGTCTCAGAGAATGAACAATGCAACCCTGCAATGGTAAGATGCTTACCAAATATGCAGTTTGTAAGTCGTATAGTATGTAAGTTCTGCTCCGGAAAGAAAACAAAAAAGGAAATTTGGGCCGTTTTTGGGGAAAATTTCAAAAATTTTGGGCCCAATGGAATTGAAACCCGCAAAAGGCACAATGGCACCCTAAGGGGAAGTTGCATACCAAATTTGAAGTTTGTAAGTGGTGTGGTATGTAAGTTCTGCTCCGGGAAAACAAAAAATTTGGGCCATTTTTGGTTTTTCAAAAAATTTTGGGCCCAATTTGGTGAAAATTTCAAAAATTTTTTGGGGTGTGGTATGGAATTTAAACCCCAAAAAATTTGGGCACAATGGCACCCTTTAAACCATAAAAGGAAATTGCATACCACATATGAAGTTTGTAAGTGGTATACTTTTTGAGTTCTGCTCCGGAAACGAAACAAAGTTGGAAATTTGGGCCATTTTTGGTGAAAATTTCAAAAATTTTGGGCCCAATGGAATTGAAACCCGCAAAAGGCACAATGGCACCCTAAGGGGAAATTGCATACCAAATATGAAGTTTGTAAGTGGTATAGTTTTTGAGTTCTGCTCGAAAACGAAACAAAGTTGGAAATTTGGGCCGTTTTTGGTGAAAATTTCAAAAATTTTGGGGCCCAATGGAATTGAAACCCAAAAAGGCACAATGGCACCCTAAGGGAAATTGCATACCAAATATGAAGTTTGTAAGTGGTATGGTTTTTGAGTTCTGCTCGGAAACAAAACAAAAAAGGACATTTGGGCCGTTTTTGGTGAAAATTTCAAAAATTTTGGGCCCAATGGAATTGAAACCCGCAAAAGGCACAATGGCACCCTAAGGGGAAGTTGCATACCAAATATGAAGTTTGTAAGTGGTATAGTTTTTGAGTTCTGCTCCGGAAACGAAAATGATTATGGACGGACGGACGGACAGACAGACAGGGCGATGACTATATCCCACGGTATACATACTGGGGGGATAAAAAATTCAGGCAGGAATAAAAACCTTCTACTTAAGTGTGTTCTAACTTAATTACTCAATGACTTTACCACTTACAGTGATTCTTTGAGTTGGGGAAAAAAACTTCAGAGTGTCTCCTTTAAAAAGAGACCAAAACCATCCATATTCTCCAAACGGTTCAAGAACAGCTATCAATTTACTTTGGGTATAGTGCCGTGAAAAAGTATTTGCCCCCTTCCTGGTTTTTTTTTTTTTTTTGCATATTTCTCACATTTAAATGTTTCAGATCATCAAACAAATTTTTATATTTGACAGAGTAAATACAAAATACAGTTTTTAAATGATGATTTCATTAGTTAAGGGAAAAAAGCTATCCAAACCTCCCTGGCCCTATGTGAAAAAGTAATTGCCCCCTGAACCTAAACTTACCCTTGGCGACAACAACTGCAATCAAGCGTTTGCAATAACTAGCAATGAGTCTTTCGCCTTGCTGTAGAGGAATTTTGGCCCACTCTTCTTTGCAGAATTGTTTTAATTTAGCCACATTGGAGGTTTTTCGAGCATGAACAGTCTGTTTAAGGTCATGCCACAGCATCTCAATTGGATTTAAGTCCGGACTTTGACTAGGCCACTCCAAAACCTTCATTTTGTTTTTTTAAGCCATTCAGAGGTGCACTTGCTGGTGTGTTTCGAATTATTGTCCTGCTGCATAACCCCAGTGCACTTGAGCTTGAGCTACTTTTTCACTTGAGCTACTTTTTCACATGGGCCTGGGTAGGTTTGGATAGCTTTTTTCCCTTAATAAGTGAAATCATAATTTAATAACTGCATTTTGGATTTACTCTGGTTAGCTTTGTCTAATATTAAGATTTGTTTGATGATCTGAAACATTTAAGCGTGAAAAATATGCAAAAAAAAAAAAAAAGATAGGCATTTTAGGCAAATTTTACCAGAGTGTTGAAGGGTTAAACAAGAGTGGGATCAAATTCCAATGGCTAAACTCAATAAACTTGTCTCCTCAGTGCCCAGACGCCTCTACTCTGTGTTAAAAAGAAGAGGGGATGCTACATCATGGTAAAAAGGCCCCTGTCCCAACTTTTTTGAGACCTGTAGCAACCATCAAATTTGCAATGAGCTCATTTTGTGGATAAAATTGTAAAATTTCTCAGTTTCAACATTTTGCTATGTTATCTCTGTTCTATTATGAATAAAATACTGGCTGGTGTGATTTGGACGGCATTGCATTTTGATTTTATTCACAATTTACACTTTGTCCCAACTATTTCGGAATTGGGGTTGGAATAAAGAATTCTTGAAATATTCTTGCAGACATCTGGCAGATTCCATCACGACTGATGAAATTGTTCGACCTTTAAGGAGGTTTTGCAATTGCATCTGTGTGAGCATACTGTTGCCTCGATACTTTATAATTGAAAACAATAGCATATCCTTTTAACAAAGCGGAGTAATTAAGTGAAATGAGGGTGGTGTATGGAATGAATTAATACTAATTGACAAGCATTTATCATATTCCAACTACCATCTGAAAGATATGTTCTTAAAATTATTTCATGATTGTTCTTGAATATTATTTTTAAGAAAAAAATTATGTGCACACTTATTTAAAACAATTACAGTGCTAAGGCCAATATGATAACAGTTGTTTATGAAAAATTATGCAACTATTTTGCCTCAAAATTTCACGTTCAAAATTATTTTTTGTGGACTTATAGTTGGGAGAATGGTGCATCGTTTATTCCCACTCCATGCCCCGAACCCCGGCTAAAGTGCGTAACACTTTATGGCACTACTTTTATCATAGCACTAACTCTGGGTCCTCAGCCAAATAAAAGAGCTGTGCTCGAATAGTCAACAAATCACGTCCTATCCTCCAATTCCTTTTCACTTTTCTTTAACCTCAATGGAAAAAGTCAGGAGGTTAACGAAAGGTGGAAAGAGGAATTCATAAGAGCTTAGGAAGACAACCAAGGTCCGAAGAGAACCCGAATTCACTCACACTAGGCAACGTGATCATGCATCTCTTGCCCGTCATGGTGGTTTTTTTTTAATGCTTCGACGCATGCATGGTCGTCGCTCTAAATATTGCTGCCGAACGGCATTGTGGGGCGGCTTTATTGCCTTTCTTTGTGTAAAGGATGGTTCAGTGTACCCGATGCTAAAGTTGATAAGTTAGGAAGCACTGAAGCACCTTTTCTTTACATTCAGAGAATCATGGCAGCCACATAAATCATTCCTGGTCATTTTCAAGGAGTTACGAACTTCCCTCAACAAAAAAGATTATTCGAATGCAGCCAAAATGAAGCAAGCCGAGTATTCTCATTATGAACATCATGGCAGTGGTGAAGCGACTGAAGAGGACACCAACAGAGGAAGCTCAAAAGAGAAAAAGAGAGACAAAGCAAGCAAGAGGTCAGATGAGAGTAAATCTTGGACTGGCTTTTAGTCAGAGTTTTGAAAAATAAAAGGCTGCAAGACAAACGCTGAGCTGTCTCGCAGCCTCAGAAAGTTTGATCGGTCTTTGGCAATCTCACGCCAAGTAAGCCTTCAGAGTTTGCAACCTCGCAAATCCACCTCAGTGAGTTTGTTATAAATTACACAGTCCAGTGTGTATTATGTGAAATGTAGCCAATATCCTGTAACCAACAATATTTTATTTGATTACACACACTCCACATTCTCTGTATGCTAGCATTCATCTCCAATATCACCATAAAGAAAACAAAGCAAAATCATATTCGTATAAAATCCTGTGATAGTACTCTTTGTCAGTCGCCATAGTTATTTGGCTTGTTATCTTTTCCAATGCTGAATCCTTAAGCTCCTTAACAAATGCACATGGACCGTGTGCCACTTTCTATGAGGGGTGACAGGTTGGGGGTCAAGGTGCGGCTTGAATTTACGACAGTTGCACTCTGAAACTATGGAGGTGCAATTTTGCTGATAATTCCTACATTATAAATATTAAAAGAATCCTACTCCAATTCTGTTCTGCTACAGAAAGGTTTGGCATATGATGCAATGTCCTCTTGAAAATATTTCATTTGGAGCACTATACGTTCATTCGAAGCACACTACTAAGAAAAAGCAAATAAATATGATAATAATAAATTATGACCCCCCTGAGTCACAATCATCATAATTGAAAATGTTGGGAATTTCTTGGATTGAGAGAAGCAAAAATGCAACCAATTCCCCTCCTGACATTTTTTTTTTTTGTCTCCAAAAACCATGGAAAAGCATCCAGGTAAATTCTTCAATAAACTCTCTAAATATTAATCAAAGCTGTGCGATGAACCACCAGAAATGCAGATGCAGACAGGGCAACAGGTTGGCGAGAATTCAGCCCACAGGGCCGTAATTTTATTTACAATAATAAGTCAAAAGACAGTAGACTCTGTGAGCCTTATTATCCTTAGGGGAATTTAGCCACTGTCACGTTGTAAAGTAAAAGTAGTGTCCAGAGCGAGGCTCAAAAATTTTTCTGATAGAAAAATTGAGAGAGACCAGCGGTTAGTAACGCACTTGTGAAACACACTATCGGCCAACCTGTCCCCGTCTGCTGCTGCCGTGCCGGCTTTATATTGCGGGCTTGTTAAATGCAGAAGAGGATCAGGTATGTGGCCTCGTGCAGAATGCACCACAATTGGCTGGAAGTGTTAGATAGTAGAGCGGCGGTCAGGGGTGCTGAACGGAGTCCCCGCCGACATGCACTGTCCCTGGTGCTGAAAAGGCGAGATGATAAGGGGAGGAGAACTGCTGATTCTGGGTGGCGTGATGTGGACGGTGGGCGTGTCCACTGCCCCGGTCACCACAGCTGTCATAAATCCAAGGAACAGACAGACTGAACATTGGAAGATACGCTGCATTCTTTTCTGACCCTGAAAATAATATACATTTAACAGCTGTTTTCACCAGAAAATAAGTAAAAGAAGGGGGACTTTTGCTCAGTGTTGTGTATATTTATAGCGACAAAAATGAACAGTAAATATAGCCACAAAAAAGGGATTACCAGATCTGTTTCCAGGTAGAACAATAAGAAACAAAATAAACCATTACTAACTCATCAGATGACTACCTCACTAATGATACCACTGTTCTCCTCCTCCTGGAACCTTACTTAAGCACATGAGTAAAGCCTTAAGGCCACACCAGTGAAACAGATAGGTAGCCGCAAACAACATTACATTACATCATTTCCATTTTGCTGACACTCTTATCCAGAGCAACATACAACACAAACTATATCAGCAGTTTGGCATTCTTTTTGAAATGCCAATTTGTATGTTTAGAAATTTTCTAATTCTCCACGCACACAAATCTGTAATTGTCAACAAACAAAGAAATCGGAGTGAAATTCTTAATTCACAGTAACTTAGCAACATCAAAGCAAAGATGACAAACAAATGAATAATCTAAAACTAAATGGTTAGTATTCACCCATTTGCGTGGTACAGAGTCCAAGGTAATCCAAATGAATGTCCCAATCTGATGATAATATGGTCCAAACGGGGATATCCAAAAATATCCGAGGCTTTCTAAGAAGTCTGAACATTTCTGTGTCCCTTGATGTAGTTGAGAAGGAAAAATTGTATGGCTGATGATGTAGAATAAGAAACACAGGCTTGACTGAATCCAAGATTTGCTGAGTAAATGCTGTAATGTGTCCAAGAACTGCTTAATCTACAATCCACTGCCTCACAAATCCACAAGTATTTAAACACCCAAAAGAACTTTCTGAAAGATTCCACTGTATTTTTGAAATTTTTGTCTTGCTTGAGAACCTCCCATACATATTTAATCACTTCTAGTCTTGTGCCAGTACAATGCAGTTTTAACTAGAACTTTCTGGAATAGTTGAGAAATATACAAAATTTTATGGACTGTTCCACAAAACACTATTCCACATTCATATACTTACTGTATATAGAGCATAATTACAAGGTGATTCCATCATTTTTTCTCAACATTGAGTGATTCTATGTTTTTATCTTCTACTTGATTACGAAGAAAATATGCCATTCTTTAAAACAATTTAATCTAATTTGAGGTGTGTCATGAGGTCTGAATGTTAAGAGAATAAAACCCTAGTCATACTAGACGCGGAATGAGCCGGAATGCCGTCGGAATGAAAATTCTTTGTATATTCCTGGATATTCGAAGTGCGTTCTAAAAATTCTGACTGCGTTCTGAGTGCATTCCAAATATTCGGGCCCATTCTTGCGGCCGGCTCGAATGTTTTGCTCATGCTCAAAACTTTCGAGGTGCATTCGAAGTGGATATCGAACGGCATTCGAAGTGTATTCTAACTGCGCTCTGGCTGCATTATAAATATTCTTACGGCATTCCAACAGCATTCAAAACATTCTGATTGCATTCGAAGGAGAATCGAAACGGCAAGCCACGTTAAATCCTGCCAGAATGTCCTGAGTGCACCTTGAATGCACCTCGATTGCTGCCGGAACCTATTTAGATATTAAAACAATTCAGCTGGAAACTGAAAATCCCATCCCTTAAAAATAGGCTGAAACCCATCCCAAATAATGATTGGTCATGACCGGTTTTCAATCATTCATTTAAACTACCATTACAGAAACTCAGAAAACTCTCAACATTATCAGATGTGGCCAGTTTTCATTAATAACGCATACCTGTTAACTCTCATGCATTCGGCGTCAGGTTTAGCGGCATATTTACGTTCCCCTGCTGTAGTCAGCAATTACTCAGTCAACGCATATGTAAGAGATTCTCGCGCGGAATATAATGTGCATAGACAGTGGCGGAACAACTTTACAAAGGGCCCTGGGGCAGAAATGGATCAAGGCCCCCCCCAATACTATAGTTTACTTCCTGATGCCAACCCTCCCCATTATTCCGGGCGTGGGACCGGCACCTAGTTGAGCTGGTTTGCCCCCTAAAGTGGCTGGGTTAGGCTGAACTATATACATTACATTACAAAGATTCCAACAAAATAAAGCCACATTCACACTACTGACCCACATCTGAAATATAGGCCTATAGTGGCTAGTCCAACAAAAATATTTAACAAATTTCTTTTAAACAAACAGATTAGAACGTCTGGCTGGGGAATACTAGGCCTATAATAAGCCTTGAACTATTATTATTTTTATTTTTTTAACTTTTTTTTCCCTATATAGCCTGTAGCATACAGGCTAAGATATATTTTGTGTTCAAAATCTTTAGTAGTTTGAGTTTGAGGAAAAGTCAAAATGCCAATTTGTAACCTATTGGCCTAACCTATTCATCGCGATTTTATTGAAAAAAAGGCATTCGACGCCTTCTTTATGCGTTCAGCAAAGTCGTTGACAATTTGTGCGATGTCAAGCTTCCTTGCTCGTTCATTCTCAATTGACAATATGGCCAATCCACAAAGCCTCTCCTGAACCATTGTGCTTCTGAGATACGTTTTTATTAATTTCAATTTGGAGAAGGATCGTTCTGCTGACGCGACTGAGACAGGAAGGGTGAGAAATAGCAAGAACGCAGTGCACACCTCACTAAATGTTGAAGTTACCACGGGATGATCAACTATCAGCAGTTTGGCCAGGTTTATTACAGATTTGCATCTTGCTATCTGCTCTTTAAAACATGTCCTAAATGACACAAGTTGACCAGGAAAGCTGGAGTCAATATCCCGACAATAGTGATTACTGAGCCGACAGGCCGCAGATAGTTCCTCATCCTTGGCATGCTGGAGTGTATTGGGGTGAATAGCCTCAAAGAGATGAGCAGTCCTATTTAAACTGACAAACCTATGGGAAAGCTGTTGAATAATTATATCAAGACACCCATAGAATACATTCACCCTGAAGTAATGCTCTGCGTTGGAGAGCCGACTGTCCTCACTAAGGTCATGAAAGTGGCGCTTCACTTTTTTTTAACCTGGTGGCTTCAAATTGTGTTTGACTGCCCCATTTCACAGCCAATGCCAGTGTGGAAGACTTTACTTCATCAAACATTTCTCTGTACTGTTTCAGAGTTCCTATGGAACTCTGCAGTAATGCAGAGGCCTTGAGGAGATCCATGCTTTTTTCCTGCATTAATTTGGAGACCGCATTTGTGCATTCCAGAATTTTAGTTTGAAGGCTGATTAAAAATATAAATTGAAATTTGGTAATGTTTTTTTTAGAGCATCTGCCTCATCCCGATCAGTTTTTTTTTATTGCTCGTCAGTATTATTTTATCGAGAGCTTTAATTACATCTCCATATCTGTATTTTAAAGCAGCAAGCGCATCATAGCGGGAGGACCAGCGAGTTGGACAGAGGCGTTTTAAAGTGATGTCCCTGCTCTCTGGGCTCACTATATCGCCAAGCAGTGCCCATCTCTTTATACTGTCTTGTGAAAAAAGTTATAGAGGGTTTCAACAACATCGTAAAACTGTCTCACCCTCAGGGACGTTTTTTGACCGAATCGTTTAAAACTAAATTTAGATTATGAGCTGCACAGTGCACATATGTAGCCAGGGCTCCTGCTCCGCTATCCTTGCTTTGAACGCCAGAATAAATGCCGCTCATGTTTGCTGCGCCGTCATAACCCTGTCCACGGCATCTGGAGATTTCCAATCCATTTCCTTCAATCGAACTCATAATTTTACTCTCCAGTTCAGAAGCAGATGAATCTATCATAAGCTCAAATCCAAGAAAAGCCTCAACTAGCCTAATATCTGTAGCAACACCCATTTTATCTCGGTCAATAGCAACATATCTGTAGACCTGGCTCAGATGATCACGCTTGACATCTTGAGTGGTGTCCATAATGACCGAATAAAACGGGGCTGTATTTATTTCAGTCACTATGTTGCTCTTCACTCTCTGAGATAAAATGTAAATGATCTCATCCTGAATCGCATGGCTCAGATATTTTACGGATCCCTCAGGCCGACTTATAAGTTCTTTTTAAGACAGGGTCATGGATTATGGACAGAAAATTCCCTGAATTTCCCTGCCCAATGGTCTCTCGATGTCCCCTAAATGCCATGTTACATGAGGCTAATGTAAGAGTGACGTTCACAATGCGCTCTAACACTTGCCTCCAAAAGTTAGCCGCATTACGAACATCTCTCTCCATATCAGCATCTATTGTGCCATGGAGTTTCCACTGCTTTCGTATACAACGCACGCACCGAGATGAACCTGTGTTGTTTCATGGAGCGCTCTTTTGGAGGAGAGGTGCTTCCAATCTCGAACTCCGTTTACCCAGGCATGGGGCTTTGACGATTTTGCGAAAGCCAGCATGGCTCGCAATATCTTGCAGTCAAGCTTGGGGAATAGCACAACCAGCTGCGTGGCAATTTAATACCAGCTTTAGCGGTGGACGATAGTAATGGGTTGAAAAGCTACGATTGCCCGTAACTGGAAAGGGACCCTTAAACTTACATGGGCCAGTTTGAAGGATGTATCTCTTAACATTAGCATCAGCTATGTTTTTCAGGGAAATGACCTCGGTCTGTTGGGAAATCATTACCTTGAATTTTGCCTGGGAATCCAACGCTAGGAACCGTGGTCTCTCTCATCTCAGCTACCTCCGTGTTTCTCATCTCAGGCTCAGCTAACTCTCCACGTTCCTCCTCACCACCCTCGTCTATCTGACTGTCGCTAACTTCATCAGTAGAGCTGCTGCTAACCGCAACACTACTGCTACATGGCAAAGCATGGTCATCATTGCTATCGTGAGAAGTTTCACCAAGTTCAGTGGGAGAAGGCACAACGAAAAAAAAAAGAGTCCAATTTTGGGAGTTTAGACTTAATCTCATCTTTATGTTTCTTTTATTTTCCTCTTTTCCGCCCCACTTTTTGCTTTTAAACATTGTCAATTCGATTTAAAATTCACAATATCCACACTACGTCGCTCAGAGTCGCACTACCAAGCTCGCCTCTGTCTGACTGACTGTCGGCTATAGTTGACGCCAGATGACGTTCAAAGAGCAGATATGGTACCCATCAAGCACTGCAGTTGTCATCAAATTAGATAAACGTGAATTTATTTGATAAAATAAAAAAAAGCAACAACATAGATTAACAAAAAAGTTACTGACTTATTCCTTTTGAATATTGGTATGGGGATTAAAAACAGACCTTCTTTTTCTAAATTTTGTCTCCCACCGTGATAGAATGATATACGTAAAATTATAGGTATATAAGCGTGCATGTCAGTGGGAAGAATTCATAATACGGTCAATTTTACGTGATAATACATGCGGCGGTGTGGCATTGGTTTTCTCAAAAATGCAATGCAAACTGAGGGGCCCAGTTATGCAGGGGTGGGCCCTCTGGGTATGGCAGGGGGCCTGGGCCCAGGGGCAATGGCCCCGCCAAAAAAACTTCCTGTCCCGACTTCTCGCGCTTTTCTTTACTGGGGGTTGGAAGCAATGCATGTGTTTCATTATCGTTTAATTGTTTTAATGAAATAATATCATTGGAAGACAGATGATTCAAATGATCTTATTTCATTTGAACAATTTAAATGATAATGAAACACATGCATTGCTTCCAACCCCGGAGTAAAGAAAAGCGTGAGAAGTTGGGAGTCATAACGCAGGTGAAACTGATAAACCTCCATGCACAAGGACTTAAGTTCCACGCGAGAATCTTTCACATATGCGTTGAATAATTGCTGACTACAGCAGAAGAATGCAAATGCGCCACTCAAACTCACACCGAATCCGTAAGAGTTGACAGGTATGCGTTATAAATGAAAACACAGGACCCTCGAGGTACATTCTAAGTACATTCTGAGTATTCGAGCTGCATTCTGTTTGAATTCTTGGACTTTCCAACCATATTGGGTGGCCATTCCAGGAGCGTTCTGACTGCATTTGGGCTGAATTCGTACAGCATTCGAGACACCTTCCAACCAGACTTCGGGTGGTGTTCAGGCAGCAATGGAACTGCACTCGTACGGCATTCGAAGTGCACTCTAAATATTCTGACTGCATTCTAACAGCATTCTAAATATTTCTACTGTGTTCCAACTATATTCAAGCTGCATTCGAGAGCTAATACACCCAGAATGTGCAAGAATCTTTTGAGGCGGGTTCGAAGCGCATTCTAAGTAGCCTATTCGAATGGCATTCTTTCAAAGCGGCAAGAATTTTGGTCAATTTGGAATTCCCGCCCAAATGTTTCGCGAATTTAGAAAATTCTTCATTCCAGCTGGTTCTGCTTGATTCCTGCTGATTTTGAATAAGTGTGACAGGGGCATAAACCAAATTTGTTTTGTGTCATCTCTACAATTTGTTTATTTGCTATGAAGCATAAAAGGTCAATGAAAATCTATTTGATTGATTCCATAATTTTTGCCAGGGGTCGTTGCGGCCCACCCTTGGGCCCGTGCACAATAAGGCGTTAAAAAAGAACTACCCCAAAGTGTCTTAATTTTTTTTAAAGCAGTAAGTGGTCATAAAAAAGACTCTGCCAGCAGTGTCCATTGTTGTGTCTGACCATTAAAAAAAATGCAAATAACATCTAGCGGCCCTCCCTCGGGCCAGTGCACAGGAAGCGCTAAGAAAAGATCTATCCAGCAGTGTATGTATTTTTAAAAATCAGTAAGTCATCATAAAAAAGACTGAGTCTATTGTCGTGACCAAAAAGTTTCATTTGATTTTTATACAGTACTGAGTATACACCTATGAGCTGGAACATTATGACCACGCTCAAAAGAATTGAATAATGTTGAAAATCATGTAACAATAATGCATGTCAAGGTCTGCAAACAGACCTTAAATGTCTAAACATACAGTTGCCACAGTCAACGTGCTGGAAAAGTGGGGACCACAGTGATTTTGGACGAGGGCTAAATCGTAATGGCCAGGAATCTGGGGTAGAGCATTGCCAGAGCAGCAAGGCTGTTGGGTTGCTTCTTGTGAGGATTGGTAGGTACATTTCGACAGTGGTCCAGAGAGGGACAAACCATGAACTGATCACGGCGTGACGGACGCCCAAGGCTTATCGATGCACAACGGCAATGAAAGCTATCCGGCCTAGTTCATTTTGTAAAAAAAGCTTATGATGATGGTGTAACAAAACCCTTTGTTACTCAGGGTTCACTCAGCGTAGACAGACTTGCACAAGGCAATAAGTCTTTGGAGAAAAGCACTCCTCTAATTGTGACACACGTTGGATAAACAAACGTACGAGGTGCTTCAGTCACAGCCCAGCTTCACTCAGCGTGCGTTCAGATACTGTCACACTTAGACCACGCATGACTGTTCTCTCCAATTTTTTGGCTATGTGTGTTACACAGGCTCTGGCACACTACTGCAGACATAGAGGGGAGAGTAATTCGTCAATCTGCTACATCTGTGATAATTACTCGCCCTGGGGCTGTTCTCTGCACCACTCCCCCGTCTCTCCCTCCTTCAGCTGAGCCCAGACTAAGCCCTGCTACCACAAATGGTTACAGTAGGAATCTGTCCCAACACATAGTGCTGAGTATGTGACTTACAGAGCTTTCACACCAGGATAATCCAGGGGGACTCGGTTCGATTGGGCGGGGAATGCTGAAAAATTTCACACCTTCATTTGGTTTGGTTCACTTTCACACTGCACTTTTGAAAGCGGACAAAACCGCCTGGATAACGTCATGCAGT
Source organism: Gymnothorax javanicus (assembly GCA_029692085.1). NCBI lineage: Eukaryota > Metazoa > Chordata > Actinopteri > Anguilliformes > Muraenidae > Gymnothorax > Gymnothorax javanicus. The sequence continues at coordinate 164,339,967 of CM056195.1, forward strand.
TACAACAGCTGCTCGTTCGGGGCGATATTGCCCGAAACAAGCACTTACCAGGAGGAAAAAAGCATGAGGAAGAAGAAAACCCGGCTCATCGATTGACCAGGACCGAACACGGAAATCCATCCCCTTCAACGGCCTTGTTCACAACAAAAACAAACAATGGAGCACACCAAATTTATGCAGTCTTGGGGTTTCTGTTTTTACTTTGGTGTTCAAACCTAATTCTTTTTTCACAAGACGCTGTCCAGTATGAGCAGCAGGCGAGGCAGCGAGCTATCTTTGGTTCGCTGGATAGTCCGTTTGCGTTTCCCACTGTAAGCGAACCACACCAGGGTTCCCTTGCAAGCAAACCGAGACCGACGTTTTCAGGTGGACCAGAGTTCGCTTGTTTGGTCCGCACCACAGTTCAGATGAGCTTTCACACCTGCCCAAACGAAGCGGCCTATCCGTGGAAACAAACTCTGGTCCGTTTAAAGCAGACCAAACAGCTCTAGTGTGAAAGCGGCCTTAGTAACCGCAGATCAGTCAGAGTGCCTATTCTAACCCCAGGCTGCTGACAGTGCCTTCAATTGACCACTCTTAGTATTCAGGTCATGAATATTCATTTCTTCCAAAGCGAGGCTTGAGACGTGCAAATGGATCACCGGCTTTGATTCCATGGTGTTTGCAATGGCTTGCCCGCAGAGGAGAACTGTGATTTGGCATTTTTTTCAGATTTTTCTTCATCACGTAACTATAGCACTTTTCCTATAGCCCAACTCATGGCATATTTTTGATATTACCTTTGGTACATATCACTTTTGTGGAAATTTTATTGAGAGCGTGAGAAAAATAAATCACTCCGTGTTAAGTCATACTGTTAATATTTAGCCAAACTGAATGCCAAGTGTAATGGTTATATCGGTATGGCTTAGCACTGTTGCTGACTAGCTAAGTGCCATTCTCATAACCAAGTTAACATTACTTAGCTTGTGTGCTCGCAGTACCTTTCCATAACCATTATGTAACATTAGTTCATTAGCTAGGGAGCTAACGTTAGCTAGCCACTCAGTTGACAGTGAAAGAAAACTGTGATTTGGCATTTGTTCTATATATTATCTCTATCACTTAACTGTGGTACCTTTCCCATAGTCCAACTCATGACGTGAACCTGATCAATACACACTGCTGCAAGTTCAAACGCGAAAGCGATAGCTTGACCGCATTGTAAGTTAGCAGAACAACGCAGGGTTCTGCCGATGCTGATCGGCGCCTGTCGGCCCCAACCTGCATTCTGAATCCACCGACCACCACGAAGCCCAGAAAGTTCTTTTCCCATTCGGCACTATTTTTTCAAAGATCAGTTAAAATGAATGCATCCAGTGTCAAATAAAACGGCTAGAAACAAAACACACAAACAATGACCCAAAATATGCTCCCCCTTCTGTTACTGTCAGAACAGCAAACTTTTGTTTTCGACCTGCGCCCCAGCATGGCCAATTTGTGGGAATCATCTCCATTGGTCGTCATAGCAATCAATAATGCCTGACTAGTTCTGTGGTGTTACAATGTATACTGTACATGCATTGTGCTTTTACACATGAGTGTGGCTGCTGTGCGGACAGCCGGCAGAGAGATGGCCAAACGCAAGGATCAGGGCCCAAGTGACAGATTTTTTTAGGTGAGATTCAATGTTGCATTTCTAGACAAGATAATAACAGGGTTCGAAATTCGCCGTAGTCCGCAAGTGCACAGTAGTAAAAATTATGGTGGACTCATAAACTTGTCTTCGAACTAGTCCAAGTGTCTAGTAAAATATTGTCAACCTATAAATGGAAAGCATTCTGTAGCAACCACCTCTTTTTAGCTTTTTATTTGCCAGAATGATTTTAAAAGGAGGCGCCAATATATTTTGGGGGATTTTATAAGTGAGAAGGAGGTCCATAATTTAATATTAATATTTAATATTGCGAATACATATGCTGTGCACGCCCCTGCAACCTGGTGTCTCATCAGTAATATGGCTGCCACCGTAATATGTTATGACCATGTAGAGCAGCTGCAGCACAAGAAATTAAACTCTAAATTTTCCTGACTGGATGTACACTTGTTGTTTTTACACACCCGAATGTTTCTCTGGGTACCCAAACATCAAGGTAAGTCGAAAAAATACTGATTTCATACGATATTGGTGGAGGTTAAATACATAATTCTTTCCCCAATAAATTGTAAATATGTTTGCGCTCGCATTGTGGACAAAGGTCATATAATTTAATATATGGTCAGATAATATAATATACTATTCAAAAAAAGTAAGGATATTTTATTTTGAGATCAAAATTTTCACATATAGAAAGGGATACGAAACCATGTTGTATAGTTCCTTACTGAGGAAGCATTTCCAAAGAAATTCATCACCCAAACACATCAATGACACTCTCACGATCTGCACGGGATGCTATTGATGATCAAGTGGGGTTGTGCCACAAATTTGCATGACTCTGAATTGGAAGGTTAGAGCCACTGTAAAGGAAGATTTTGAAGAGAAAGCATCAGATTATCAGTGGTTGAAGTCGTTAATTAAACAGAGACCATGCGCCGTCTAACACAGGAGGAGAGGTTACGTGCCCTTGGCATGCTACAGGTTGGCACAAGACAGGTCGTTGTGGCAAGGGCAATGAATGTTTCCCAGTCTGTCATCAGCAGATTATGGTCCAGACATCGTGCTACAGGGTCTGTTCAGGATAGACCACGATCTGGTCGACCAAGGGCAACAACTCAGGCTCAGGACAGATTCATCCGCACTATTGTCTTGAGAAATCGTATGGTAACAGCAAATCAGATAAGGTCTCAACTTCAAAGGGATACTGGCTTGGTAGTGAGTGGCCAGACCATCAGGAATCGTCTGCACAGATTTCACTTACACGCCCGACGCCCTCGTGTCATTCCCTGTTTGAGGGATCGTCACATTAGGGCCAGACTCCAATGGTGTCGCTATCATCAACGCTGGGATAATCGCCGATGGAACAACGTAATGTTCTCAGATGAGTCGAGGTTCACTGTGGACTTCCTTGACAGACGCAGGAGGGTTTGGCGCCGACGCGATTTAACGTTTCCATGACGTTAACGTCATTAGACATGATCCGTATGGGGGTGGATCTGTAATGGTGTGGGGAGGCATCACTGCTGCCGGCAGAACAGACTTGCATGTTGTTGCTGGACGTGTCACAGGGCAGTACTACCGGGACAACATCTTGGCACCCCATATTGTGCCGTTTGCACGTCGTTATGGCCGCCGTTTCATTTTCCAAGATGACAATGCCAGATGTCATAGGGCCAGGATCGTTACAGATTACCTCCAGCAGCAGAATATCACCACATTACCATGGCCAGCACTCAGTCCGGACCTTTCCCCATCGAGCATGTCTGGGACATGCTTGGACAGCAACTCTACGCCAACGTCAACAACCTCCTGCCAATGTCCAAGAACTTGCTGCAGCATTGCAACAGGAATGGAATAACGTTCCCCCAAATGACCTGGGACGTCCTCGTTAGGAGTATACCACGCCGGTTCGAGCTTGTCTAGCCAACCGAGGGGTTTTACCCGCTACTGACTCTGTTTCACAATGGTGGTAAATTTGCTGTGTGACCCTGTGTTTGTGTCAACCCTTATTCTGGAGAATCTGTCCTTACTGACTGTACACAGGGGTTTCGAATAAATTGACAAATGTTTCCTTAATGTTTTTATGTCATTTGTTTCCTTCCTGACCTCATGATCTGCATTTCATGGTACTTGTAAATCCAATATCCCCTACTTTTTTTGAATAGTATATATGGTGTAATTTAAAATCACTTTGTCATCGTATACTTATGTTTTTGATGTTTGTTTCTGATATCACACAACCACCTAGCTAGGTGTCCACTAGTACAGATATTGAATATAAAAATAACGACGACAACGACGATTTCCAGAAGCGTTAATTGCACAAAAAACTGCAAATTATTGTGTGATGGTTGAGGTCTGGATTGTCCCGTGTTGGATTTCAAAGATCGACCAATGTTGGACTAGATGATCAGAACATTTCTTACTTTTTTCAGAATCTAAAAAATTAGTGATAGGCAGAGTTGGATTCTTGGTGCATTAAGTGATTGTGACTTGGCAAAAGAGTTTTACAACCCAGACGGTCCTCACTCATCTTCCCTTGCGCAGCTATTCAGCTCCCCTTGGCCTTGTCCCCTGTATTTTAAGCGGTACTTTAGCTGCGGGTAGAAAGCAAAATGAATTTAGGTACAAGAATGATTGATAAGATAATTAATGAATAATATGTATTATGCTTGGCAGCTCATGGAAGGCGGATTTTCAGGTACGGAGATGGCAGAAATTTTCCGTCCAGCACTCCTCGAATTCTGGGCAGAACCCTGACGATGGCATTACTACTCTGGCGCTTGTGGAAATGACGTTGGTTTTCTATTAAATTGCGCAATTCAGTTATGCGGTACATTGCATTTTATACTCTCAATCGTGAGCTGATCAGGCCACTGCTAATGCCTCGATAAATAGAACCACTGGAAATGTGTATCACAATCATAAAACCTTGTAGTTCCGGCCCTTCGTTTCTCTTACAAAGATAATCTTCGGAGAACGATAAAAAACATGATCAGCGTGCAATCTAATATCCCCAGAATACAATGGGACAGAACAGTAAAACACTGACCGGGTTGCAGACACTCTTAGTTTTGCTAGTCAAGCCTCGTTTTAGCATTGGAATTTGTTTTTTTTTTTTTTAAGATTTTTTTGGGGGGAATTTTTCCTTTTTTCGATGGTTATACAGTGTAGAGAGACAAGAAGGTTGGGGAGAAGAATGGGGGAAGACATGCAGCAAATGACCCGAGCCGGATTCGAGCCCAGGTCGCTGCGGGAAGGACACAGCCTTTATGGTACCCGCACTTGGACCGATGAGCCACCGGGGCGCCCCCTTCGCATTGGAATTTGTGGTATGCATAATGATAATAATTTATTAATTTATAAGGCGCAAATTCAATATGAATATATTCAAATGAGCCACATCAAAAATTTACAAAAAAAAAATCAAGACCAATAATAAAAATGATAAAATTACAGTCAAAAAGAAATCCTATCACAAATTGTTTCTTAAAATCTCTTATACGAAAATACCCCATACTAATGCAAATATAAATACAAATTTAAGTTCGAAATTCTAAAATGCTCTTTTACAGAGAAAGGTCTTCAACTTAGACGTAAAATTATCAACTGAGCTACATTCTAATACATTTGGGCAAGTCATTCCATAGAACATAAATGCACAATCTCCAAGAGTAGCCTTAGACCTTGGATAACTAAGTAAGGTTTTGTCACTAGAATTTCGTAAGTTATATCTAGATTCTGGCTTACATGTAATTAATGAACTCAAATAAGATGGTGCTAAACTCTTAAAAATATTAAAAACAATTAATAATATATTTAATTCAATTCTAAACTTCACTGGTAGCCAGTGCAATTCCACTAATAAAGGAGTTATATGGCAATATTTGCTTTCTTTACATATTAATCTGGCGCTCATGTTTTGAAAACACTGCAGTTACTTAATTTGATACTCTGGGAGGCCATATAATAAACTTTTGCTCTAATCAAGTCTGCTTAAAATTAGTGCATGGACCAGAGTTTTTGTGTTTTCTTTCGACAGATATTTTCTTATTCGCCTAGCATATGCATAGAATTTACGAGTGGTCAATGGTTGTGCCAGTGTAAGAAAAAGTCCTTGAAGCAATGAAATACGGTCTCCTGGTCTGAGGAGTCCATCATATATATTGGCATGTACCGGTATGTATGTGCCAGTTACCTGGGGCTTAAGGATTAAGATAAGCTTGAGTTGGGAGTATGATGTTTTGGCAAATGTTCTTCTGGGAGACCCTGGGTCTAGGAATTCAAGTAGATGTCAATTTGACTGAGGCAGGTGGTCATAATGTTTTAGCTCACTGGAATAGACCTCACCAATAGCTGACCAATAAGCACAGAGGACATTCAGCAGAAAATATTGTCATTGTTAAATGAGTGGCCTCTCTGTAATTCATGCCCCGTCAGGAGGGTAATAATGTGGGTAATGCAGATGCGGTTGGTGGGTAACGATGCAGGCTGTGGCTCGAAAGTCAGGGAATACTGAGAAAGAAAAGAGTGATCAATGCCAGGGTGATTATCATAAGGGCTGGGCAGGGGAAGGTTAGGACCAGCAACGAGAGGTGTGGAAGCCCTGGAGTAGGTGAAGTAGGAGGTAGTGGCTGTCGAATTTGCCGCGTGAGGGAATCCACGCTGGAGGCGGAGAATTCAAGGGTCTCGGTAATACTCTCCAGTTTCAAGTGGTGCTGTCCCAGAGGTTTTACTTGATGGTCGAGGAGGGCACAAAACTGGCTGTCATCCACTGAGTTCATTGTGAAGATTTTGTTCTGACCTGGGGCTGAAGGAGAATTCACGAGCAGATAAAAAGCTCATTTCACAAGATTTATTGAAACATATAGTCAGACTGTCAGTTCAGATCGGTAACACTCAGGAGTAATGGTAATTGGTCTAAGAATCAGAAGCCAGGCAGTTGATATGCCAATGCCAAAACTCAAGTAGAAACAGGAAGAATCATGTCTACTGTGTCTGCAGCGAACCTCTGACGAAACTGCACTTTGCATAGCCTGGTTTATTTGCTCCAAACCAGTAGATGGAAAGGCGCCCTAATTTGCATTTTCTTTTTAGGAAAAATATTTGCTTTAAATTTGCTTTATAATTGATGGAATGCAGCTGCTGAAAGCTAACGTTTCACAAAAGAGGTCATTTTGGCTACAGTGCCATGAAAAAGTATTTGCCCCCTTCCTGATTTCTTCTTTTTTTTGCATATTTGTCACGCTTAAATGTTTCAGATCATCATACAAATTTTAATATTAGACAAAGACAACCCGAGTAAATACAAAATGCAGTTTTTAAATGATGAGTTCATTTTTTAAGGGAAAAAGCTATCCAAACCTACCTGGCCCTATGTGAAAAATTAATTGCCCCCTAAATCCTAATAACTCGTTGTGCCACAACAACTGCAATCAAACGTTTGCAATAACTGGCAATGAATCTTTCACATCACTATGGAAGAATTTTTGCCCACTCTTCTTTGCAGAATTATTTTAATTCAGCCACATTGGAGGGGTTTTGAGCATGAACGGCCTGTTTAAGGCCATGCCACAGCATCTCAATAGGATTTAAGCCCGGTCTTTGACAGGGCTACTCCAAATCTTCATTATGTTTTTTTTAAGCCATTCAGAGGTGGACTTGCTAGTGTGTTCCAGATCATTGTCCTGCTGCATAACCCAAGTGCACTTGAGCTCGAGATCACAATCTGAGGGTTGGACATTCTCCTTCAGGATTTTCCGGTAGAGAGCAGAATTCAGAGTTCCATCAATTATGACAAGTCATCCAGGTCCTGAAGCAGCAAAGCAGCCGCAAACCATCACACTACCACCACCATGTTTGACTTTTGGTATGATGTTCTTTTTATGAAACGCTGTGTTAGTTTTACGCCTGATGTAATGGGACGCACACCTTCCAAAAAGTTCAACTTATGTCTCGTCATTCCACAGAATATTTTCCTAAAAGTCTTGGGGATCATCAAGATGTATTTTGGCAAATGTTAGATGTGCCTTTGTGTTCTTTTTGGTCAGCAGTGGTTTTCGCCTTGGAACTCTCCCATGGATGCCATTTTTTTGCCCAGTCTCTATGTTATTGTTGAATCATGAACACTGACTTTAACTGAGGCAAGTGAGGCCTGCAGTTCTTCAGATGTTGTTATGGGTTTTTTGTGACCTCCTGGATTAGTAGTTGATGCGCTCTTGGAGTAATTTTGTTAGGCCGGCCACTCCTGGGAAGGTTCACCACTGTTCCAAGTTTTCTCCATTTGTGGATAATGGCTCTCACCATGATTTGCCAGAGTCCCAAAGCCTTAGAAATGGCTTTGCAGCCCTTTCCAGACTGATAGGTGTCAATTTCTTTGTTTCTCATCTGTTCCTGAATTTCTTTAGTTCGCGGCATGAAATGTTACTTTTTGAGATCTTTTAGCCTACTTCACTTTGTCAGACAGGTTCTATTGAAGTGATTTCTAGATTCAACAGGTCTGGCAGTAAGCCGGCCTGGGTGTGGCTAGTGAAATTGGACTCAAAAAATGTGGTTAATCCAAGTTAATTCATGATTTAACGGGGGGGCATTACTTTTTCACATAGGGCCAGGTAGGTTAGGAAAGCTTCTTCCCCTTAATAAATGAAATCATCATTTAAAAACTGCACTTTATATTTACTCAGGTTATCTTTTTCTGATATTAAAATTTATTTGATGATCTGAAACATTTAAGTGTGAAAAATGTGCAAAAAAGTTAAAAATCAGGAAGGGGGCAAATACTTTTTCACGGCACTGTATATGTCTTTGCAACCTGCTTTATGAGTGTGTTTCTGAAGATCACTCGTGCCGAGTCAGTGGTGTATTTAATAACTACTTTGCACGACCAACATTCTGTGTAGGGAGTTTTAATGCCATCACTTTCGACTCCAAGGAGGTTCTACAAAACTTCATACTTTCCCAAAATTCACTTAGTGTGATACACAGATGCTTGTCCTTAAGCGTTGCAATGCTGTTGTCCTTAAATCTGAATCTGACATTGTCAGAATTTGAATTTTAAAAAATAAGAATAAAGGTAACAGAATGACTTGCATTTTTATTAGAACTGCAAATACTGTATATGTATAAAAACTGATCAATCTGTTATCATCCAGACTAGGAATCAAGTGTGGAAACTGAATACAATTCAATTGTAGGGTTTACTGTTAGTAATGCGGTAGACAGTGGGACAGAGCCCAGAAGAGAATTGCACAGTTCAGTTCAGGTGTTACAGGCAAAGCAGGCGAATGCCTGGGCAGTGGCTATCCTTGATGACTGCCAGATAGAGCGAACACTTCGCCAGAGCTCAACTGTCCGATGGCAGGATGGAGAAGCTCAGGAGGAATGTGGTCCCAATCCTGATGACCGTAGAAGGCTTGGGAGCTTGTTCCTAATAAACTAGATGGAGGAGCAGACTGGGAGATGATTAACAGGGATGCAGTCCCAATCTTGGAGACCATTACCCCTTTTCCACCAAAAAGAACCTGGTGCTTGTGCCATGCTGATGCTGGTGCTAGTGCTTGGTTGGTTCAACTCACGCACCTCCTAAGAACCTGTTTTCTTTTCCATCGCCCAGGAGCCAAATCAGAGCCACGCGATAACGTCACCGTACAACGTCAGTACATTTAGCAATACAGAAATACAGTATGGACTGCGGGAAACCATGAACAAAAAATTTAAACTGAAATAATGCTTGTGTTTCTATGCTCAGTAATACTATTATTGTCCGTGAGGTTTTAAAAGGAATATAACCTACTAGGTTTCTATGATCTTGTACTGGGTTAATATCAGATATTTAAAAAATGGCAAATTAAGGCGCAAACATTAAATGTGTACCGAATCTTGTGTTATTGTCCATGCATGTTAAAAATACCAAAACCTTGTGTAGCAATAGGGTGTAGTTATAGGAACATGCTATCCATATTTTCTTTACCCAAGGATGCAGACAGGTAAGAAATAAAAGAGCAACTGTCATATTTCATTCCAGCTTCATAAGTTTGAATGAACTAATGTTGTTTCGTTTTGAAATGCCATTCAAGCTCGCTAATGGCAATTAACAGTAATTCGCGAATGTCTGAGATAGCCAGCTAACTGGTATTTGTAATACTTAATATATACATTAGCGACATCGAAAAAAAATGCCTGAAGAAGCAAAGTAAAATGAAATATAAATGCATCGTGCAGATATGAGACAGATGCTTGTATATTCCAATATTTACTGCCAACAGAACGCTCAAAATACTTCCGCGATCGCGCCCACGTAGGAGACAGGAAGTATGACCAATTTCTTACAATATGGGTATATTGGGAATGTCTCTGGCTTAGCCTTCTCCATATTTGTTTGTTTGAAAACGAAAGCAGACTACACTCGCTCGGCTGTTGTTTTAAAAATGGCGGTAAAATGCTTGCGCTGGTCTTGTCGGTCACTAAAACTCTGCCCCCACTCCCAGACTCAATTGCTGCTTGGCTCTAGACCAGCAAGGAGTTGATGCTTGCTCTGGCACCAGTTTTGAGAGCCAGGAACTGGCGCTTAGGCTGTGGAAAAGCAAAGAACGGGTGCTAATTCAGGCTCTGGCTCTGAACTAGCACTGGAACCAGCTCGGTGGAAAAGGGGTACATGAGAAAGGCTTTGGAACTCATTCTAGGTTACTAAACAAGGGAGAGTACTTCCGTGTATTACTATTATTAAAGATTACATTTCTAGGCCGTGGGCCAAAATCTGTAGCTCCCCTGGAAAATAAAGTCCGTGGTCACTCTCTGGTGGCAACTTGTTTAGAATGTATTTTACCTAATTCGAGGTCGCTGAATCCGAATCTGCAAAGTTCCTATGCCTAGACTTGCACATTAAAGCAGTCGGAGCCGTTAAAGATAGCGTGTACCTACGCATCAACAGCCATCACGTTGTCAGTCATTATCACACTCATGAAGCTCGAGTGCGTTCGAAACTGGTGCCACTGTGTTCTCTTATCAGTATCTGTATTCTGTGATTGTATATCGGCTTTTAAAGGTGCACATTCCACTTAAAGATAACGATAAAAATACTTTAAATCTATCATATATAAAAAATATATATAATCGAGAATCGGTGTGCTCTAAAATAATGGATAGAAACCGTATTATGTCTTCAAATCTGGCCTGAATATCATTCACATGCTGAAGAATTGTGGTTGGCCTTCAGAATTTTCATTATTGCTATAAACCATGTTTTTTTATGATCAACCAGTGATGACATCACAAGCATTATTCTCATTCATAACTGCACTGTGGATGCATGGTGGTTACTTGTGGTCCACAATCCCCTTGAAGATAAGTGCTATTACGCCCACAGACGTGTTTACATGAAAAAGGATCATGTCATGGAAGGATATGCAACAGCCTGGCACACATCACGCGCTTTGCAGCGAAGCCACTATACATAAAACATTTTGAGCCTGCAGTAGTCATTAAAAGTGGCATTTTGTGTTGAATTTGGAGAAGACACTTGTAATATTTGTTGTGTTGAGCTATTTAAATTGTTCTTGTTTGATTTGTTCATTGCAAACAGCTGAAAGTTTGTAAATTTTGCCAGTAAACCTAATTTGCAGTGAGGGTTGAATAATTTTGATTGCAACTGTATGTCAAAAAAAGTTGAGACACTGAAGTATTTACCACTTTGTAATGTGGCCTCTCCTTTTCACAGCACTAAATAAACATACAAGAATTGAAGACACCGAGTGATAAAATTTTTCAGGTGTATTTTTGCCCCATTCATCCTGCAAAAAGTCTTAATGCGTGAGCACAGGATCTTTGCTGTTGCATTTTGGATTTCAAAATGTGCCTCATGTTCTCTTTTAGGGAAAGTCTGGACTGCAAGTTGGCCAGTCCAGCACCCGCACTCTCTTGTTACGCAGCCATGCCTTTTTAATTCATGCAGAGTGCAATTTTGTGTTTTCTTGCTGAAAAAGGCACATTATATTGCTGCAAAATTTCAGTATACTTATTAGCATTAATGATGCCTTCGGAGAAGTAGAGGTTACTCATGCCAAGGGAACTAACATAACCCTTTACCATTACAGGGCGTGGCTTTTGAATTAGCTGCTGGTTACAGTCTGGATAGATCTTTTCTTTTTTGACTGAGAACACACTGTGTCCATTTCTTCCCAAAAAAAAAAAGATCTGAAGTATTGAGTCTTCTGACCACAATACACGTTTCAATTGTGTGATGGTCCAGTATACAACAGATGTCTCCGAGCCCAGAAGAATTGACAATTCCTCTGGACATTGTTAACATAGGGCTTCCTGTTTACAGAGTGAAGCTTGAACTGGCATTCATGGATGGAAATGAAGACCACAAAGGAAAAATGATCAGAGTCAAAATTTAGCATTTTTGTATATTTCACATATATTATTATAATATTTATAATAATATAATATCATAATATTATTATATATAATTATTATATTTTATATATTTAATATTTTGTGCATATTTTTTCAGTGCTTTGTTTCTAAGATCCTTTTGAATTTTGAATTCATAATTTCTCCACAACGTGAAAATGTGACTCCGATCATTTTTCCATTGTGGTCTTCAAATATATTGCAGTATTTGACAAAGTTTTGCCAAAATAATCCTGAGCTGACATGGTTATATCACTTATAAACATATGATGGTTCTTAATGCAGTACCATCTGAGTGATTGGATAATCATGGGTATTCAGTGTGGGTTTGCACCTTGTTCATTATATACAGAAATTCCTCTAGATTCCTTAAATATTTTTGTTATGTAATGCAGAGGGTGAAATATCCAAATCGCTTTGTATTTTTCTTTGAGGAAAACTGATTTCAAACTTATAAAGGTTTTTTCACTGATTCATGAGCACATTGGTCATCTCAGCCTATCTTTTATCATGAAGCAGAAAGTCTTTCCTGGATGCTGCCTCATTTTTTACCTCATTAGTAGTCCTAAATTATCCCCATCCCTAAATAGCAGGAATAGATGAATATTTAGAAATAAAATGAAGTTGACCAGAAATATAAAACATTAAATTTCTTTTCTTCATAAAACTGTCTGAAATGAAATATAGCACAAAGCCAATTTATAAATAACTGCGCTGTTTTTTATGTACATCTTCCCTACTTCCCTAACTTTCTCTGAGTCAGAGTTGTGCATACAACTAAATATATACTGATGCATCTCAAGAAATGTTGAACATTTCCAAACCGTTTGAATTTATTCTTGTCATTACTGTTGTTACTGCTGACCCTGTGTTTAGTGGAAAGATGACTGAATGGACTTGACCCTGGAAATGGGCTTTGCGTGACCCTGGTCATTATTTCACACCACACAAGTAAAAGGTACATAAATCAATAAGTCTTCAAAAGTCATGCACTGTATGTGTCTGTTTGTGTGTGTGTGTGTGTGTGTGTGTGTGTGTGTGCTGCATGTGCGCAGCTTAACTGCCACCACTCCGCATTGCATGCAATGCATATATGTTGGCATATTTCAAAATATAGCCTTTGTCAATTGTTTCACAGTTTCTTAATTGCAAAACATTTGAATCGATCTGTTATACAAACAAATTGTTCGCTAATATAAATTTTTTGAGTGAGATTATATTCAAACATTTACAAGTAGACTTATGGTCTATTATGGTCAGATTATTCCGACTTAAACAGAGGCGTACTTCTCATGAACTTTCCAACGTTACTGTGAGTGTGACTAGTGGCTCCTATTGACCAGTCGCATTTCAGCGCTGCCCAAAACTAATATTTTGCGTGTAAATTTCTCATTAATGCGCAAGTGTGGACGCAGGAACTTTTTTGATTTAGCATTTATTCATAATACACCACAAAAAATTGCTGAGTTCACGTTGCCACCAGAGAGTGACCACGGAACTGCATGCTACAGATTTTGGCCCACGGTCTATTCCTAGCTGGCACTGACTGGTGCTTAAGTGCATATAGCAAGTTACAATCCAGCAACTTGCAAATTCAAGGGAGGGGATAAATACATCACACACATGAGGTAGAGTGACAATGAGATAAGACACAGCTGGGATCAAGGAACATGCAAGACTCCTGCCAACTGTTCCCGTTGATTTTTTTCCCCCCTATTCCCGTCCCAATCACGTGATGAATTACGAAATTGACTCACGTCCTGTGGGAATCCTACAGAAATCTCATGACCCACAGGATTTCTAAAAAAAAAAGCGAGAAAACTGCACTATGTTGGCCAGACACTTTCTGACATTTTCAGTCTTCCATCAGAGGTTAAAATCACAAACTCAGCCTTCTGTGAAATCTCTTTGTCACCATGAAAACTAAATTTGCGTATCGACATCTTAAAGTGATAGAATACTCTGCGATGGTATATATTTATCTTCAAAGAACTATATCTCGAATATCAGAAAAACCAAACATAATTTTAAAAAATTTTTTGGAAATAAATGCGAAGCTGTCAAACATTGAGAATGCATGGGTGAATAATGCTGCATTTGGTAACACTCATAAACATGAGTCATGTCGTGAATTAAGTCGAAGGTACGAGGAACGGTCATTCGGACAGTGATGTCGTCAGGTCAAAAGAACGGAATTCACCAGTCGTGTCTCGAAAACACGGCTCGTGGGACGCGTTACCGAATGCAGCGTTAAAACAGTGAATAGCCATTATTTCACTTCCGTCAAGCCAGGAGCTTGTGTCACGTCAGGGGCTGCAGCTGGATGCTACTCGTTTTCAGACATTGGAGAGCGGCTGGGTCAATTTGACGTCACGTTTCAGATTGAGCCCAGTCAAAATGGCGCAGATCATGAGGGATGGAGCGTCGACATAAAATTGCTGTTCACTCTCTCAGAGAATTTTGGGTTTTTTTTAATGCGTTGAATGTACACAGATTGGATAATTCCTTCGATAGATATACACAGCATGGCAGAGTTTACTATCGCTTTAACTCTCATAGCCTACAATGCTCACATTTTCCCTGATTAAGCTGCCCACTCGGTCTGACAAAACCAGGTGTTTCTTGTCTCTTGTTGTTTTTTCACAACAGGTAACTATTCAGGAAATGGGTACATGTTAAAAGTGCAATCTTCCCCTTTTGGAAATGTGAACAGGCAAGTCTTTTCAATCGTGCTTGTGAAAATATTAAGGTATGCCTGATTACTACATGATGGGGATGACGACCAACACCTAGTTCGGTGGACTTCAAACTGAGTTCTATATTGTTAGCAGTCACTTAATAAATTCTGGACCACTCCCACAGTGGAGGAGAGTATTGGGTGGAACTGCGGATAGGAGATCCGGGCGAATGTGATGTTGGACTTGGTCTGTGATTGTGTGAACGTTGGGTGTCCCCAGGTGGCGAGACTCAGGGTGGGGCTCGCGTCTCGTCTCGGAGTCCGTGTGGCTCCTAAGCCCCCCGGGGTCCCAGTTGGTGGCTGTTTCTTGCTTCCCTCTTGGAGAGGGGAAGGGTGGGAGGGACGTAGAAACGAGACAAGCGGGGATTGTGGGAATGTAGGAGGTATATATAGGCATAAGGACGAATAGGAAGGCGCACTGGAAGTGGCCCTGTTCATTAACCTACGTTATCGGGAACTCCCTTTATTTGCACTATTAAGATGAAATCTGTCTACACTCCTGCCGCTACCAAAACAGACAGAAATTGGCCACTATAGTAGTTCCTATTCATCGGCAAAAACCTTTAAGCCAGATATACAATGCTCAGATCTTGTTCAATCTCCAAACCAAGTGGAGGAAATGGATTTGCAGATGATGCATGGTTTGTGTGACCCCAGGACACCATCAGAACCTTAGGGTCATCCTTTAACTTTTTGACTTAGCCAACTTTGCCGTACATGATCTTGTGTTGATTTCTGGGTTTTCAGCAAGTTACTGGTATTGAATGTACTCAATTCCTAGCTCTACTTGACACTGTGGCCGAGCAGATCTTGCAAAATGCGACACTTTTTTTTCCAGAGTTTAGCATTAAGTTCAGGTTTTTCCTCCATAGAGAACTCTCTGGTGGCTTCTCTCTCATTTCAGGCCACCGTTTGCTCCCTGCATGGTGAGACACATTTTTAGTGTTCATCGTAATGACATCCCCATTGTGGGCTAAACTGCTTTCATCAGAATATGTACAGAAGAAGAGGACCTCTGTGTTCATAACCAGGTTAACCTACTGTTGTAGAGGCAGTTGCAAAAGTCAGCAGTTGAACCACAGATAAATAGAATACAGAATGCGCATGGGCGTCTATTGATCTTACTGTTGCCTTAGTGTCACGTTTTTACAACGTATATTAGAGCATGTTTATGAGAATGAGTACGAATGCCTGAGAACAGTACTGGATCCGGCACGGATACCAATCGATTTGCTCCTTAAATGGTTAAAAGCCCCCAAGAACTTTTGTTGTAGACAGGTTGGATTGAGCACCAAGTGGAGGGTAAAAATGGGAAAAATCTGTTCCATAATGGGAAAAAAAGGTTTACCTTGGGAGCAAAATATCCTTGCAAAAATGAAGGAAGCAAGATACCGCGATAACATTAATGGGACGAATGTATGGCTGGACGGACGGACGGACTTAGGTGAATGCTATGTCCCCCACTCCATGCTTTGTGGCAGCGGGAGACAAATATGCCATTGCACTTGAGATGATATGAAATTTGTGCAGCAGGGTAGCTAACTGCGAGCAGCAGCAGTGCGGAGAAGCCAAAGGTCTGTAAGATTGCTTTGCTCATTTAAATAGACCACCATTTTTGGGTGGAGCATAGTCGCAGCTGACTTGAGCAATGTGGGTCATGTGATAGCAGTGCGACTCAAGCTGGCTAGCTCATGAGTTTCCGTAATTTAATTTTCAGTCGAACAGAAGTAGGCACAATGTTAAAGCAAGGGCTGAGTTTCTCTGTGAATTCTCTGCTGCCTGTCAGTGAACTGTCTTGATGTGATCTCGTGTTTGACATATCAAATTGCACCCGCCCAGGCATATGTTGGTAAGTCAGTTGCATCTTAATGATGATTGACAGGAATGTTTTCATGTTGTCATTAGCTGCATTGTGGTTGGCTTTTTGAATGAAGGTAGAATTTAATCTCTTTTTAGAATCACGCGGCAGTAGCACGTTTTTGATGTAATGCTATTTTGTTGATTTCTTACCATGACAGGGGTCAAGCAGGTGTTGCTTTTATAAGCATTATACTTTGATTTAGCATTTTTTCCAAAGTATCAATTTGAACTATTGAATTTTCAGTGCATGGTTCCATAAGTATTTGAGCAGAAATAAAAAAAGAGCTGAAATTAATATTTTCTCATATTGAATGGATCATATACCCAAAACTAAAGCAGACTTTTACCTCATATTCCTTTCAAATAATGCGCTGGAAGGTAGAGTCACAAAAACAATGTGCCACTGTCCATTCTCAGGGATTGCTGTTTCCTAAATGTTTAAGTACCTGAGTCAGGGATACAATGGCAGCGTCTAGCCTGGGGTGTGCACCTGTGACACATGCTAGGCCAGTACCTAATCCTTTAGTACACTGTCATAAGTTTCAATGCCAATTACAGCGGCACACCCTGCTCAAATCACCATGAAATTGCTCATTTTATATTTTTGGTTGTAGAGCAGGATTATCAACTCTCATGTTTTGAGCTTGACACCCAGCCCTTTCCGTTTTTGAGTATCATACTCTCATGCTTCCTGCGCAATTTGCATTGAATTCAAAGGCCGTTACGAAACAGAAAGCGAGCAATCTTCAAGTGAACAATCCTGGCATGCTAAAAATATGACTGATATTAATTTCAACCCTGTCTTTTGTGGTGCAACATAATATGCTCAGTAGACAGGGTTTCCTGCAGAGCTTTTTTGGCCAGGCGCCCCGCCCGGCCTGAAATCTGTAGCGCCCGGGCTAGAATGTCGGGCGAAAAAAAAAAATGATGCAATTCATGCAAGCGACACTGCAGCGCTTGAGAACTAATCTACCAGCGCACCTCAGGGCCGGCGCTCGCCTAGACAATTGCCGAGGCGAAAATCGGCAACAATTAGTCCTGGCTTGTTCTTAATGGTTTTCCTTTATTAACACGTTTTCCAATTTAAGAATAATCAAGTGGCAATTGAAGACACGGCTTCTCTCCCCCTATGCGATCTAACAGCGACAAATGGGCTACATTCAGTTCAGAAAAATAATTCAGTACCAGCTCAGACGAGAGTATTCCATCCGACGCGCTGCAAGATGAGAACCTCAGCAAAAGATTTTCATCATCTGAAAAACTACCATCCTGGCGAGTCAAGAGTTTGAAAATGCAGGTCCTACGTGCATTAATGGTCCCCCCCCCCCCAAAAAAAAAAAAAAAAAAGCTGGAAGTGAAATTAAACAGCGACATAAATCGCAAAAAGAGGTGAGCAAAGTTATTAAAATACTCGCATAAAGATATAATGTCAAGGATGATTTATGATATACAGACTAAAGAATAAATCATAAACCCCGTTTGTTCCCAATGCAGCCTGAGCTATGACTCGGTGAGATCTGCAACGATAACTAAGGCGGGCATTTTAGTCTAATATAAACGTACACCAACTAATAACAACTGGAATAATTAAAAAGGCCAACAATGCTTAATTGTTCATGATTAATTAAACCAGTCTCATTCAGTTGGTGAGTAATGTTTTAATGTTAATTTCGAGTCGTGATGGCGGGTCATGGAGAGAAGGCAAAGCAGCGCAAGATCTCCTTGTTCTTTACGACCCGGCGGGGGTGACTGGGGCTAACGACTTGACCCCAAAGGCGGAGCCCTCTGCCTCTGAGGCCGCTCCACAGCCTGCAGAGCCCGAACAGGCCGCTGCATGTAGCAGTAGCACCACCACCAAGGCACATGCCCATCACCGTGCTTCAGGCTGGAATCCTGAATGGGCTGTGAATAAAAAGTATAGTTCCTGGCTGTACAAGACAGAGCATGGTGAGTTGAAGAGAATGAAGTTAATTAATATTGAAAGACCAAATAGTATGCCTATGACTAATGTAGCCAATAGATTTTTATAGTCTAAACATAAATTTGTAGTTTGTCTCATTTTAATAAATAAATAAATATAAATTAATACAATTAAAACATCAAATAAATAAATAAATAATTTCTCATTCACAGGAATGTTTCGCAGAGTGTGCAGGAAGCACAAACAAACTTCTTCTCTCATATTTTGAGAGCCAAAAATAATATTGATTAAGCATCTTCTCTTTAATTTTGAGGGCAAAAATAATACTTGAACAATCTAATTAATTAATTAATTTATCTTTTTTTTTTTTTTTTTTTGCGAGAACAGTTCTCGGCAACCGTTCTCGGGTTGAACCCCCCCCACTCACCTCCCCCCCTGGCCAAAGTTTTTTCCTGCAGGAAACCCTGGTAGAGCTCATTCAGACTAAAAATTTGGATAATATAAGTGCTGATCAAGTAATACGGGCACCAGCCCACAGCATAAAACTGTCTCAAAATGATTTATAGATTTCATTTTGATTTCTATTAGTTTTGAAAAGGTGATAAAACCTGTCGGCTTTCTCTTTTATTCTTTTTTTTTTTTTTGCTTCAGTGGGCAATGAAGTGACCAGTGATAAAAGAATATTGAACATTATGTTCTGGGGCTGTTATTTGTGTCTTTTTTTCCCCCAAAGACTTCATTCAGGGCTGGTACAGTGGAAGACTGGGAAGGGCAGTTGCGAATCAGAATAATATGCTTGGACCCCTGAAACAGAGATAGAAAATCAAGGGTTTGTATTTCTCCTGCCCATGTTCTCCATTAGTGGATTTCACAAATTAGTCAATTAAGTTTGTCTCCTGGTTAATCAATCGCAAGCCAGAGAGTGTTTTAAGAGAAATTTACTGCGAAATTCACTCTCTAGAGGACACGCCTCTTCAGACATAGATCTTAGGCAACAAACACCCCGACCCCACTCTGAGGGGTAAACATTTTATATACCTTTCTAGCTGGCTATGAGGGATCCCTGATGCACAAAGTGTGGTCTTCAACAGCAAAGGTACTTTGGGAACAGGAACAAAAATCGACTTCTTCCAAGGAGCAGGCACAGTATGATTATTACAAGATTTCTGGAGGACAGGGCACCATGCTTCTGACAATTCATAAGAACAGTATTTCAGCAAAAAGGCTGGCAAGCCATCAGGCCCAATGGATTTTTTACAACACACTTTTCTAAAGATGGCCTACACCTGTTTGGGGACGATAACCACCTCATCATGCACATCTTTATTGCTAATAAGATTCAGGGCCTTCTCAGCCTCTGAAGAGAAATCATGGATTTCGAACCTGAGGAAAAAGTCATTTAGTTCATCAGCCCCGAGCGAGATGATCAATAGTGACCAGCTGTTTCCTCTTAGAGTTCATACTAGTTATTTTCTTCATCCAGTCCCAGACCTTCCTGAAAAGCCCTGCTCCAAAGCAGAACGATGTTTCTCCCTCACCTTCCTCGGATGGAGGATCAGTTCTTTCTGTGCAGCTGCCACTCCTGCCTGGTCCCTATTTCTAAAGGCCAGCTTTTTTTTTTTTTTGTTAATACAGGCCTTAAAGGTGCACTATGCAAGTTTGTGTACTTTCTGCACGATTATATTTTTGTCTCAATTGGCCGACATCTCTCCACGATCCGCTAGCTGCCTGCCCCTAAATTCACTGTAAAAAAAAAAAACCCGGGCTCTGGAGACCACTTAGGCGTCACAAACTGCAAATAAACACAAGGGGCACAGGCTGTGCCCCATAAAATAACAAATTGTCCCTGCCAATCACCGACAAGAGTTGACAGTTATGGAAGCATGGGAAGGAGGAAACTATGGGAGGGAGGTGCGGGCTATCTTTGTTTTGTTTGAGTTCGAATGTCAACAGAAGTGAAAGTAAACTTGCATAGTGCATCTTTAACTCCCTTTGTCATAAAGGGCTTGTTGTTGGGGATGAGAAGGATCTCCTTCTTATCAACTACATTGTCCACACAAAATGTAACGTAGTCAGTAATGGTCACTGAGGCTTCATCAAGCTCCAGGCTATGGAAGATGTTCTAATCGTGCTGAGAAAACAGCCCCTCAGTGTTTCTACACTGTCCACAGACCACTGCAACACTGATTTGACTTGCTCAACTTAAAGGGAAAGTTCACCTAAAAATGAAAATTCACTCATCATATACTCACCCCAAGGCTAATTGAAGGGTCGGTTTATTTCTTTTGTCCTCAAAATAGTTTTGGAGTTATAAGGAAAAACAGCATTGAAGAGAAATCCAAATGAATGGAATCCTATGGTGGCCACTTTTTCAAGCTTAAAAAAGCAATATTAAAAAACATAAAATGCCTTCATGCTGCTCGTGTGACATTTTCAAAGTGTCTGCAAGCCCCAACATTATGATTTGACTCAAAAAGACTTCATTTTCACTATGTTTTTCGTCTGAATTTCAAATGTAGCCACTTAGCCGGGAGCCATGTTTTTTTTCCTCGGGAAGAGTGAAGTTCCATTACTTGAAGGACTCAAAATACGAAGAAGAAGAGGAGGGCCTAGAAACACCCGCCATAAAACTAGAAGAAGAAGAGGACCTAGAAAACTTGGTGTAGCCTTGAGCTTGTGTTTACATGCAAGCAGTGAACTGTGCCGCATGTGATAGGCAGATCTGCGTGCTTGGTGATTTATCACGTTTATATTTTACGAAGCTAGTTTGTTGGTTTCTTAGTCAATGTTAAGATGCTTTCACACTGGACGCGAAACAAATTTTTCGCACAACAGATCACATTCAAAGTCAATGCAAAGACGCTAATACACATATGTATTCGCGTCTTTGCATTGACTTTGAAAGTAATCTATTGTGTTTCGCGTCTGGTATGAAAGCGGCTTTAGCTGGCGACCTTTTTATTTGGCGCATTTTAATGCCAGCCAGCTAAATGCTCGCGGTGCAACTCCAGCCAAATTAGTTTGCATAATAATGGCTATACGCATTTTAAATTGACTAAATTTAAATGCATGAAATATAACGTTAGCTAGTTAGCAAGAGAGCCTTCATGCCAACTTAATTAGCTATATTTAATGTATGTATATGCGAGCTAGGTGCCTAAATGGTGAAGTTATAAGTATTCACTATTATCCATTGATTTTTATGAGCAAATCCCAAAATAATACAACTGCGCATGTGCACCGGAGGGCACGGCAAAATAGCCGTGGAAATGTAAAAACGGTTCACGGCAAAATATACACTTCATAAATGATAAACGTGATGCGCGCAGACCTCCCTATCGCATGCGGCATAGTTCACTGCTTACATGTAAACACAAGCTCAAGGCTACACCAAGTTTTCTAGGTCCTCTTCTTCGTATAGTTTTATGGTGGGTGTTTATAGGTCCTCTTCTTCTTCTTCGTATTTTGAGTCCTCCAAGTAATGGAACTTCACTCTTCCCGAGGAAAAAAAAACATGGCTCCTGGCTAAGTGGCTACATTGGACATTTAGGCGAAAAACATCGTGAAAATGACGTCTTTTCGAGTCAAATCATAATGTCGGGGCTCGCAGACACTTCGAAAATGTCACCCGAGCAGTATGGAGGCATTGTATGTTCTTCAACGGTGCTTTTTTTTAAGCTTGAAAAAGTGGCCACCATAGGATTCCATTCATTTGGATTTCTCTTCAGCGCTGTTTTTCCTTAAAACTCCGAACTATTTTGAGAACAAAAGAAATTAATCGACCCTTCGGGGTGAGTATATTGTGAATTTTCATTTTTGGGTGAACTTTCCCTTTAAGCACTGTTTTATAAGTTGGCAGAAGATGCATGGTAGTGTGATCTGAGTTGGCGAGGGGAGGGGGGCCGGGGCACTTGGCCTTGTGGACTTTAATGTTACCAAGGCATTTGTCTAATATTTTTGAATTTATTGCTTCACATTTCACATACTGATCGAATCCAGGCAGAGACAGTTCTTTTTCCTTTTTTTACTGCAAGACAAAAAAGAACATTGAGAATAAAGCATGGATGAGAACAAGAATACAGGCTGATCAACAAAACTTTGACAGAAAATAAATCAGTTGCTATATGGGAATGTATACTATTCAAAAAAAGTAGGGGATATTTTATTTTGAGATCAAAATTTTCACATATACAAAGGGATACGAAACCATGTTGTATAGTTCCTTACTGAGGAAGCATTTCCAAAGAAATTCATCACCCAAACACATCAATGACACTCTCACGATCTGCACGGGATGCTATTGATGATCAAGGGGGTTGTGCCACAAATTTGCATGACTCTGAATTGGAAGGTTAGAGCCACTGTAAAGGAAGATTTTGAAGAGAAAGCATCAGATTATCAGTGGTTGAAGTCGTTAATTAAACAGAGACCATGCGCCGTCTAACACAGGAGGAGAGGTTACGTGCCCTTGGCATGCTACAGGTTGGCACAAGACAAGTCGTTGTGGCAAGGGCAATGAATGTTTCCCAGTCTGTCATCAGCAGATTATGGTCCAGACATCGTGCTACAGGGTCTGTTCAGGATAGACCACGATCCGGTCGACCAAGGGGCAACAACTCAGGCTCAGGACAGATTCATCCGCACTATTGTCTTGAGAAATCGTATGGTAACAGCAAATCAGATAAGGTCTCAACTTCAAGGGATACTGGCTTGGTAGTGAGTGGCCAGACCATCAGGAATCGTCTGCACAGATTTCACTTACACGCCCGGCGTCCTCGTGTCATTCCCTGTTTGAGGGATCGTCACATGAGGGCCAGACTCCAATGGTGTCGTCATCATCAACGCTGGGATAATCGCCGATGGAACAACGTAATGTTCTCAGATGAGTCGAGGTTCACTGTGGACTTCCTTGACAGACGCAGGGAGGGTTTGGCGCCGGCGTAACGAATGTTTCCATGACGTTAACGTCATTAGACATGATCCGTATGGGGGTGGATCTGTAATGGTGTGGGGAGGCATCACTGCTGCCGGTCAGAACAGACTTGCATGTTGTTGCTGGACGTGTCACAGGGCAGTACTACCGGGACAACATCTTGGCACCCCATGTTGTGCCGTTTGCACGCCGTTATGGCCGCCGTTTCATTTTCCAAGATGACAATGCCAGATGTCATAGGGCCAGGATCGTTACAGATTACCTCCAGCAGCAGAATATCACCACATTACCATGGCCAGCACTCAGTCCGGACCTTTCCCCCATCGAGCATGTCTAGGACATGCTTGGACAGCGGCTACGCCAACGTCAACAACCTCCTGCCAATGTCCAAGAACTTGCTGCAGCATTGCAACAGGAATGGAATAACGTTCCCCAAAATGACCTGGGGCGTCTCGTTAGGAGTATGCCACGCCCGGTCGAGCTTGTCTAGCCAACCGAGGGGGTTTTACCCGCTGCTGACTCTGTTTCACAATGGTGGTAAATTTGCTGTGTGAGCCTGTGTTTGTGTCGACCCTTATTCTGGAGAATCTGTCCTTTACTGACTGTACACAGGGTTTCGAATAAATTGACAAATGTTTCCTTAATGTTTTTATGTCATTTGTTTCCTTCCTGACCTCATGATCTGCATTTCATGGTACTTATAAATCCAATATCTCCTACTTTTTTTGAATAGTATATGTGTGAAGTGTGTTGTATGCCTGTGCTTTTTTCCCCCTTCCTTTTTTCTTTTTCCCCTTTTTCTCCTTGGGCAGGGACAGTTCTAATTTACAATGGTTCATATCCCCCAACACAAGGAGAGGAGCACCTAAAGAGTGCTGCAGCTGGGATTGAACACATTCAGCTACGTGGTTTGCAGCTCGATAAGCATTACTACTGGGAGGAATGTAGTTTGTTACACAAATACTGACGCTCCGAAACTCTCGTGGGAGAGTCGTAGCAAAAAAGTCCAAGTCACTAGAAGTATGTCTGATAAGAGAATTGCTTACACCAGTGGTTGCTCACATACACACATAAGCCCCCACCTTGTGATTTTCCCAATGACTTGTTCCTGTCCGCTGGAAAGCAAGAGAAGCCCTCCAATTCCAGCAGAGAGTTTGGTACATCCTAGCGAAGCCAGGTCTCTGTGAACACCATGATGTGGGACACCTTGTACTCCTGGCAGAATCTTCTGTTGACACGAAGCTCCTGTAATGTGAGTGACCTCACATTGCTTAAGATGATGGAGGGTAGGGGTGGCTAGTTACCCTGTCTGCGTAGCTATTGTTTTACGCCACCTTTCCTGCCCCCCTCCCTTTGTCGCATCCGCTTCGTCCTCTCTGGCTTAATGCTGATGTCCTCCGGCAGGAAGTCTCCCTTAGCCCTCAGAGCAAGCAGGGCCTGCCTGGGGTATGTTAGCGATGAGTCCCGTTCACCAATCGTAGTCAATGTGGGCATACTCTTACATAAAATTTCACCCACCACCAGGAGTAGGATCAGCAGCGACCCCAGCATCGCCATGGCACAGCACATGCTTTCATCTGTGCCAGATGTGTGACTGCACCACCATGCAGAATCACTGTGCAATCACTATACTATGAATCTAAGGCCAATTAGACCACAGCATACTAACAGCATACAAACAAAAAACGAACAAAAGTGGCGAGTTGCATAACCATGCTACAGCCCAGGTCGCCGCTGAGCAGCGCCACTGGAAGGAATGAATTAATGTTGAGGCGAGGCCATCTCCTTTTTTAGACAACATGTACCAGTTCTCTCCCCTGGAATGCAGGCCCCCAAAATTGTCCTCTCATTTCTGTTCTTTTGCTAGAAAAGGATCATACATGCAGCCAGGGTTGGAAGTATCAGGGGTTCAGGGGTACTGTTGCACCCGGACCTGCATGTGATGGGGGCCCATTGATAAGAAAGCTTTGATTGCGGCAAAAATGTTATCAGCAGGGTCTTACGCATTAATGATTTCACTGCTGAAAACACTGATATAGTGATTTAGAGCAGCTCACTGACACAATTTTGCAGCATTTCTCGCATTGTAACAGCCTCAAAGTCAAATATATCTTCTTCATAGGGATGAACATTTTAGAGTATTTGTGACCCGCCGTGGTAAAAGGTACCTCAGAGCGGCTATCATGCTATTGAGAAAAACACAATTTAAATGTCCCACTCGCCACATGGACTGTGTTTACTTTCGCATTTGGAAAATTGGCTTCTGATCGACGGGATTTAGCTCCATATACGTCACGCGGAATCCCCGCAGTGTCTCAATAAA
The DNA here is from genome assembly GCA_029692085.1 of Gymnothorax javanicus. Classification (NCBI taxonomy): domain Eukaryota; kingdom Metazoa; phylum Chordata; class Actinopteri; order Anguilliformes; family Muraenidae; genus Gymnothorax; species Gymnothorax javanicus. The sequence continues at coordinate 164,365,793 of CM056195.1, forward strand.
TTTCCATTTCAATACTGCTGAAAATTGGCTATTATTCAGTGGTGGAGCTAGAACTGGGAGTTGGGGTGGCATAAACACGTCCCATCATGACAACAATTAGTCCTGGCTAGCTCTCAATCATTTTCCTTTATTGACGCGTTTTCCGATTATCATAATTACCAACTGAAGACAGTTTCTCTCCGTATGCCATTTAACAGCGATGAAATCATGGGATAAATTCAGTACAGAAAAATAATGCTTCCTTCGCCAATGCTTCGCGTTGATTGAACTGGTCCGCCTTCCAATGAAATATCGCCTTTCACTCTCGGTATTGCATGGGGTGATAAAAAAAAAAGTGGCACACATTAGTTAAATAGGCTATAAAAAGCGTGCGGCTCAAGCTATTTGTGTGACAGTCGACAGGTATGCAAATTTTTTTATTTTTAAAAAAAAATAAATTTGGCATCTCCAATCCCACCCGAATCTGGAATGCCCAATTGGTGAACTATGTACAAGGCTTGCTCGTATGCGACCCCTTGCTGCCAATTCAGGAGAGTGTAGACAGTTCACGGCTCTCCTCCGAAGCACGTGCCTGTCAGCCACCGCTTCTTATACACTCATTGGTTGAATCTTAGCAAGTTCAGAACGAGGGCGGAGGATACCCGGACATGAACAGACTTAGAATCTTCCTGACGAGTGCCTGTCTGGCCAACAGGAGGCGCTTGAGCAACAAACAAGGCAACTATTATTTTCCCTTCCCGGCAGTCCCTTCCCAATTTGCAACCCTGTAGCGCAATATATAACAGCAAATACGTGTCCAGATGAATTTCTGGGAGAGGAATGTCCACTCTATAAAAAAAAAACATAAAACTGAATTTTGAACATTTTGACCCTGCCAGCCTTTTTTCATGGCTGGTCACATTTAATCAGTCAAACTCAGAGGGGGTATAAACACATAACCAGTGGCGTACATTGTATATGCAAGTAATGCTGCTGCATTGGCACCTGTGGCCATTGGGGTCCCGGACGCAAATTTTTTTTCCTGCATCTTTCGGGCATCCGACGTGTCCCTTAGCCAGTCACAGCAGTCATGACGTCACAATAATCCAAAAGTGGCAGAGGAAATATACATTAGGATAGATTAGATGACAATCCCGATTTCATGTCGTCTCTAGTGAAGTTTGTGTTAAAAAAAAACGTCAGCTGAATTGGGGACTAATTCAGTGCTAGAATCAGCGTTGGCCAGTTGTGGAAGTTACACAGTAGCAGTGATTGCCAAATGCATGAAGTCCAAATGAAAGGCTCAGTCCCACTGGGCATTTTTTGCCTCGGCGATGTACTCCCGATGGAAATTGATGCACCTCGAGAGGCGTCGGGAACAGGTTCCCCGATGTCCCGGGAAAGATTTGGGAGCGCCCGAGCCATCTGGAACCATCGGGAGGCATCGGGAGAACTGCAAAAAATTTCAACGCTTGCATTGAAATTTTTCCTGATGTGTTCGCGACGTTTTGTCAGGAAAACAGGCCGGGGAGGCCTCGCCGGAGCTTTCCAGAGCCACGGTGAAGCATCCCCGGAGCTTCGGCCAGTATCAGGGGCCCTTCGGGGATATTTGAATCTTCGGCGAAAGTTCGGCGATCTTTCGGCGACACATTCCCGATGTCGGGGTTGCAGCCCCGAATATTCGCCGAAATTTCGGGGACGGTTGAAAAGTGCATTCTTCCCATGTCACTGGCTGGCTGGATTTTGCATTCGCACGCATTTTAAGTACATTTCATATAAGTTCATGCCAGAGAAAGAATGATGCTCATACGGAAAAACTCTTCAACAAAACCATGAGAAAGTAAATAACTTGTATTGTACCAAGTAAGAAAGAGGCACTTCCGTTTGCTCAAATCCTAACATTATTTACATCAAGAGAAAAAATGAACAGGTTATCCGCGGAAAATAAATAACCCAAATTGCAGGCCCCAGCCTAGACACCTGTAAGAAAACTAAATAATGTATATCCAGCCACCCAATAAAAAAAAAAATCATAAAAAAATACTTGATTAATTTCTAAAGGAAAAGATTGGGCTGCTGCAGTACAGATTATAACAACCAGATGCGCTTGCCAGACGCAAGTCGCGTTCAGCTGAATAAAGCAATGCCCGACAGCCTTCTCGTCATTAAACAAACTTCAATTATATATCAAAATTAAGGACATGAAATTGTAAAAATAAAGGCTAGAGGGGGAATATGAGAAGGGGAAACAATGTTCAAAGTAATCGGGGCAGGAGTAAGTGGAGTGAATGCGAGTGATTAAAAAAAAGAAAGTTTTCATTCGGCGATAGGCTATCAGTTTTTGTGGTGGGATGAGTTACAGGGAGTGGACAGGGAGGTTAGAGGATTTTTCAGTAAAAAAAAAGTTCTTTCCCAAACCCTGCTTGGCGTCTCGCACTGGATTCCCATCCAAACTGTTCGATAATTATAGAGGCTGGTTGCGCCTTGTAGCTCGCTACAATATATACCTCCCTAATAACCCTTCCCCGAGGCACCTGGGATGGTTCGCAAGTACTCACCGATGCATCCCCTAATCTACGGGGATATTCCCCCGATGATGTTTCAAATTCGGGGAAGCTCCGGGCACCCCGGAGCTTTCCCGAGCATTGGAAGCCATCCCCGATGTTTCACGGGCATTGTTTGGGGGACATTCCCAGAAGCTTTGTGACCATAGCCAAAGCATCAGTGAACGTTCATCGGACAATCCTCGATGCCTAAGAAGTGCAATTTCTAATGGGACTACTCCATTTTTTTGGCAAAAACATCGGGAGCCATCAGGAGAAAATTTGCCTATTTCCACATCGCCGATGATTTTTCCCCAGTGGGACCTAGGCATCATAAGGTTGTCACAAGATTACTAAGATTGTACTAAGATTGGGGTTCAGCCTTCTGCTGTGGTCATCGGTATGTAGAGACTTCCCAGTAGCCGGGAGATTTTCATATTGTTGCTATTCATAGATGCGGTGCTCAGTTTTAGAAAGGGGACACCCATATTCAGAACAGCCTGTTTTTCTGTTTGGGATAATGGAAAAAAATAGCCCAGAAATCATGGGTTTTTTGTAACTTTTTTTTTCTTCTATAAAAAGTCAGTAAACCTCCCTTTTGGACATCCAAGAATATTATAACTTGAAAAATACAGCTTAATTGGTCCCCTTTAACTTACCTTTTGAAATGATCTTATGAACTGCAAACAACTTCTAAATAACTGGTTTATAATCGAATTGGTGAATTCAGTAAGGGCCAAACTCCACGCATTTTCAGCATGGAATTGGGCCCTTATTGAATTCTCCAATTCAATTAATATTGTGTTACATCTGAGGATGTATATTTGGAAGTGTACACTGGTTTGGTGCCTTCTGCGGTTGCCTTTTAATTCCTCAGGTGATTCTGCAAATGACGCTTTGAGTGATTAAGACCTGCCTGAACCCGGATGTCATAAAAATCCGCTAAAGCAGTTTGAAGACGGACTTCCTTTCCTCGTCCTCCAGAACACAATTGTCGATGTTTCTTGTGTATATTGAGACAAATTTATTTGGCTTGTTGATAAGCTTGGTGTTATGTATACTTGGTGAAGTTGTAGCCAAAATGGTTCAATGTGTATTTGGTGAACTGGTGGCAAAATAGTAAAATGTATATTTGGCGAACTTGTTGCCATCGCTGCAATAATTTATATGATGTGTATTTGTCTTAAGAGCTAGAAGGAGTGGGTGCCGTTTTTGTTTGATTCATTTTCTCTTGTTTATGTTGAGGAAGTCTAGTAATTTCATGTCTTTTGATTTTTGGTTAGGTTAGACATTTTGTTTTATTTTCTTAGATCTTTTGTTTGTTGTTTTGGCATGGCCCACTATGGAGCTTTATTGCTGTTAGTACAGAAATTGATTTCAAACATTATAATAAGTACTTTGTCAATCGTTTTTGCACATAAGGTGTATTTTTTGCATTTCTGGGGACGGGAGAGGGGATTCTCAACTGCAGCTAATTCATATGAACAGCTCAACCCTAGACTGGGGCCATAACAAAGTAGGGGCTCGTCTAGGGTGTCTCTTGTTCAATTGAAGCTAAATTGGCTGTCGTGAGTAAATTTTATTTGGCTGTTTTTCTTATGAAGAGTGTATCATGATATCGAATTTGACTTGTCCACCTTTGTCGCTAATCCCGATTTCCATCAATTTGATAAATGTCGCAAAGATAATTTACTCAAGATAGCAGATTATTTTAATGTGTCTGTTCCAAAATATGCCACGAAGCATATTAAGTCTCAGCTTCAAAGCGAGTTGATAGAGCGGGGCATTATGGTTGTAGAATCTTGGGGTGAAGGGGATGTCTCATCTGGTGTATACATCGGTGTGAACGCTAAGTCCAAGGTGAAATGGCCTGCTGATCCTCAATCACCTCTGTTCGACCCCGTGATAACGCTCAAATTGAAGGAGCTTGAACTGCAAATACAGAGACAACAGCATGAAACGCAAAAGGAGTGATCTGATATACAATACGGCACATCGCAAGGCAGATATGCTTGCCGATAATGACGGCTCAACGGTCAAAATGTCGATGAGTGAACTTCTTGCAAAGTTCTTTTTATTATTAATTTCACATTAAGTCAAACATTACATACAAATCCCTTACCCACCCCCCTCCCGTCCACCCTTATTCCCCGTTGTCTCTCAATATGATTGTCTTACTCCATCCTAGAAGTAGTTTAACGGCTTTGGCCTGTCATAAACATGTTTTAACCAGTTCCTGTTTTTCACATGAAGGAAAAGGAAAAATGGCACTAGGTACAATATAAATCAAGTTGGCATAGCCATCAGGTTGTAATTAGAATAACGGAAATAAATAATAAATTAAAATTATGCAGAAGCAGAATGACCAGCCCTGAACAGTCAAGGACCGGGTTACATCCACAAGCAATCCACCAGGTACTCCGAGACCTGAGTGGAGGGGTTGTCAAAAAATGCCAAAAAGGATCTCAACGTTTCGATAAATTTGCTTTCTGAACCCCGTAATGTACAACGAATTTTCTCTAGCTTCAGATTAAATAGCATATCCCTAATCCAATGTGAGACCGAGGGTGGAGCAGCCTCCTTCCAACTCAAGAGAATCAGGCGGCGTGCCAGGAGAGTGGAAAAAGCAACTACTTTGTGGTCCCCTGCGGGTGGCTGCGTCCCGCCTTGAATAATTCCAAATAGTGATGTAAGTGGATTTGGATCAATTTTAACTGTTAAAATCGAAGAGAAAGATTCAAAAATGACCTTCCAAAACCCCTCTAAACTGGGACATAACCAGAAAGTATGGATCAATGTTGCCTCTGCTAACTTACATCTATGACATATAGGGCTAATTTGGGGGTAAATCTTAGCGAGTTTGGCTTTAGAAAGATGGGTACGATGCACCACTTTAAATTGAATCAGGGAATGTCGAGCACACATAGAGGAGGAGTGGACTCCCTCCAGAATCCCGTCCCATACATCGTGTCTAAATGTTGTTTGGAGGTCCTGTTCCCATGCAGTCCAAATTCTAGTTGATAAATGGTTGTTTGATTTAGAGAACAGGCCGAGTATAGATGAGATAGCTCCCTTCTTTGTTGGGTTCAGGGACATAATGGAATCTGTAATTTGGTCGGATGGTAGATTGGGAAGCTGTGGAACAGATCCTCTGACATAGTGCCTGATCTGGAGATATCTAAACAAGTGGGCATTAGGTATATTAAATTTCCTCGAGATTCGTTCGAAAGAGGCAAATACATTATCTGTAAAAAGATCCCTGAAGCTTTTCTGGCCCCTCCCATACCATTCGTTAAATGTTTTATCCTGCATTGAAGGAAAAAATGATTCAGTGCCACTGGACTCGAAAGACACCAGTCTTTTAGGCTGAAATGTTTTCTGAATTGAGAGTAGATCCTGAGTGTGTGGCCAACTACTGGGTTAGTATTAAATAAATTAAGTGGTATAGGCATTGGTGCATCTATTAATGCTGGTAAAGAGATAGAGCCATGGCAATTTGTCTCCATTCTTACCCAGGCGGGACAATTATTATCTAAATGGTAGTGAGTCCAAAATGACACACAGTGTATATTGGCTGCCCAGTAATAAAATCGAAAGTTTGGTAAGGCCATACCCCCATCCCGTTTCGCTTTTTGCAGGTAAACGTGGCTGCTTGCTGCACCAGATAAATGATGAAATGATTGAATCCAGCCTCTTGAAATAAGCTCCGGGAATAAAAACAGGCACACTTTGATTTGATTTGATTTGATTTGATTTGATTTAGCACAATTTAAAATTCAGTACAAAAGTACACACGATGTAGTAAAATAAGTAAAGTGCAAGGAGGAGGCAAGAAACCCAAGGGGCTTATGCGAGGCCTCACCCTATAAATAAATATACATATATAAATAAAAAAGGAAAAACTAAAATAATATATAACATAGCAAGTGTTAATATACAGTAACGCCTAACATACTGAGTATAATAACCTTCATACTTTACACAAAACTATGTTCACAATGAACAATATACCAAACCCAAAAAATACAGAAGAAAAAAAATTACTAAGAAGAAATAATAAACAGAAATAAATTGGGTGTGTGCGTGTACATGTATGTGTGTTTGTGCACCTATGCATATGTAAGATGCAGTGTTAATAAACTATATGGTGACCTGGTCAATCAGCTCAGCTCTTAAATCTTGTTTGAATGAATTAAGTGATGTGGGTTGTAAACTCTTAAAATACATGTCCCAGAGTTTCGCGGCCTTGTATCTGAGGGAGAACTGTCCATGATTAGTACGGTAAAGGGGATAGTGAAGACTTGTAGCCCGTCTTGTGTTGTAGATATGAATTTGAGAATTTTTTATAAAGAAGTTATTGAAAGGTTTAGGGATGGAGTTAGGGATGTGATAATACTTGTATCTAAAAATACATTCTTGATAGGTATTAATCTGGTAGACAGTAATTTTTGAATTAAGTAAAATACTGTGAAGATAGGAAACATATTTACTAGCCCAGACAATATTACAATAAGTTAAGTGTGGATAAATCAAACTGTAATAAATGTAAGCAGACAGTTCTGATTGACCAGGCCACAAATTTTTCTGATAACACCAAGTGATTTAGACACTTTACTGCAGACTAAATTGATGTGTCCTTTCCAATTAAGCTTCTCATCAATTAAAACCCCCAAAAACTTTACCGAGGCAACCTGTGATAACATTGTACCATTAATAAGAATTTTGCTGTCCTCTTTACAATATTTTTTATTTTTATTTGCAAAGATAATAAAGTTAGATTTTTTTACATTTAGAGAGAGTTTATTGATTTGAAACCATTTTGCAATTTGTTTCATGCCTTTGTTGGCCTCAGATATGAGGGAATGAAAGTTTCTATCTCTAGTGATCAGGTTGGTGTCATCAGCGAAAAGTATGGGAAGCAACCGAGAACAAGCCACTGGTAAATCATTAATATAAATAATAAATAACAAAGGTCCCAGAATGGATCCCTGTGGAACTCCACACAATATTTTAGCTGTATCAGATATCATTCCATTAACTATTGTGTACTGTTCTCGGTCATTGACATAGCTCTGCAACCACTTCAAAATTTGTTCATGGAAACCATAATGCTTCAATTTTGTTAAAAGAATATGATGGTTCACTGTGTCAAAGGCCTTGGATAAATCTAGAAAAATCCCCAGCGCAAATTCATTTTTATCCATGGCAGTATATACATGACCAACAAGCTGTAATAAAGCCATGTAAGTAGAATACTTCTTTCTAAAGCCACATTGATGTTTATAAAGGATATTCTGCTTCTCTAAATGTTGCAAAATATGTTTATAGACCAATTTCTCCAAGACCTTTGAGAAAAAAAGGCAAAATTGATATTGGGCGATAGTTCGTAAAGCTACCGGGATCCCCAGATTTAAAAAGAGGAATGATTTTAGCAATTTTCATACTTTTAGGAACCATACCATTTTCCATAGACTTGGCACAGATGTACGTTAGAGGTTTTACAATATAAGAGCTAATCTCTTTAATCAGAGATGCACTAATATCATCATAACCTGCCGCAGAATTTTTGAGATCAGCTATTATTTCCAATACCTCAGAAATATCAGGAGGTTTAAACTGTACAACAACTGGGAAGTGACCAGACAAATAATCAAGAGGACTTCCATCAGTCTCTTTGATTTTACTTGAGAGTGCTGCACCTACATTAACAAAGATATCATTAAAACCACAAGATATATCATATGGATCGTTTACAATTTTACCATCACTCAGAAAATGTGATGGAAGAACAGAAGTTGACTTTTTTTTTTGTTAAGAAGTTGATTGATGACTATCCAGGTGGATTTAATATTATTTGCGGATTCTTTAAATTTCTGAGCAAAATGATTCTTTTTAGCAATTCGAAGTAAATGGGTAAACTTGTTTTTATAATTCTTCTAATTTAAGGAGTTTAAGAGACATGGATTGGATAAGAATTTTTTGTATAATTTATTTTTCTTAATTGAAGATTTTTTAGACCAATAGTAAACCAAGGTTTGCTATGATCAGTATCCAACCTTTTCTTACTTTTGACCAAAGGAAAACATTGAAGAAAGATGGAATTGAGTGTATCCATAAAAACTTTATATGCTGTTTCAACCTCAGATTCCTTAAAAACATTTTCCCAGGATACGTCACCAATCAAAATTTTAAAACGATCCATATTTCTTTTGTTAAAAACTCTGCATTTATAAACATCAAGCATCTGTTTAGGTGTGCCATCTGAAGAAAACTGAAATATTGGAAAATGATCAGATATATCTGCATAAAGGACACCACTCTGGATCACATGACCTAAGGAGTTTGTAAAAATGTTATCTATTAAAGTAGCAGAAGTATTAGTTACCCTAGTTGGCTTATGAATTAGAGGATACAAACAATTAGTATACATAGTATGTAAAAAATTTCCTGTTTGTGCATGGTTCTCATTATTGAATAAATTTATGTTATAATCCCCTAGCAGATAACATAATTTAAGCTCCTTTGTTATCCGATCCAGTGTCACTGCGAGAGATTCAGAAAAACTATCAATATCAGTATTAGGAGGACGATAAATACAACCAATGATAACATTTTTTGCACTGAAATAGGGACAGGAAGGTAGTTCCACAAAAACTGACTCTATATGTTCTGATTGAATCATAAGGTCCTCTCTTCTGTTAAATTGAACATTTTTTTGTAAATAAAAAGATACGCCTCCTCTTACTCGTTCCTCTCTATGAAAGTGAACAGCATTGTAATTGTTCAGGCTATAGAGGCATTCCAAATCTTTGGGCAGCCACGTTTCCAAAATTGCAATAACAGAAAATCTGTGGTTTAAACTAGACATAAAAAGATTTAATTTCTCAAAATTTTTGGGGAGACTTCGTATATTGAGATGAAAAGAAGAAAAAATACTTGTTTCTGATGGAAAGGCATTACAAAATGAATTGAACTGACTCTTGTTGTAATAATTACAATTGACAGACCCGGTTATTGCTTGACTTAAGAAATTTGAATCTGCATCAAAGAGGCCGTTGTATCGCGAGTGATTCTCATCATTAATATCCATAGGATTAAAAACTAAGTGATCAAACTGACCATGACATTTATCCCTAGATATCAGGTCAATACATTCACTGTCATCGAGATCATAGTAAGGAAACAACATACTGCAATCATTACAAGTCCATTGCGACCAGTTGTTTGCATTGGTCTTATTTATGGGCGAATATTTTTGATGAAATAAACGTCTACATAACCCACAAACAACATTTAAACCCATTATACGTCTGTGACATTTATGACAGTTCAGTGAAGGCATAATATTCAATTAGACACCAATTGTGAAAGGATATTGTGGGGGACAGAATCCCTACCATATTATAATGAATGTCCACTCTTTATGGGCTGCTTGTGTGCAGGAGGATAGACAATCAACGTGTCGTATCGCAGGTAAGCGATGTCCCCACGAGCACGAGCAGCCTTCATGGCAGGCAAAAGTTCCTTGCGTTTAAGCCTCACTGCATTGGTGTAGTCCTCGTTAATGAATATGTTGGATCCCTTCAGTATTTTTGCCTTCTCCATTATGGTAAGTTTGTCCTTGCATTTGAGGAGTTTGACCACAATCGGTCTCGGTCTATCTCCACTTTTACCGGTTTCCCCATCCGAAGTACGCGTTCCATTTCAATGGCACGGGGTCCGATTTGTAACTTCTCTGAAATTAATTTCCGTACCTTCTCCTCAGACACCAACCAGTTTTCATTAGGTATTTCTGGGATACCATCAATGATAATATTGTTTCTACGTAATTGACCTTCTAGGTAGTCAGTCTTTCCAGTCAGAGAAGAGAGACTCTCTTTCATTAAAGAGGTCTCAGATATTATTTCAGTAATCAACTTGTTACTTACTTTTTCCCTTTCCAACAAGATATCCACATCTTTCTGGGTGAAATGGATACTCTCTCTCAGATCACTAAGCTCTCTGGAGAGTCCATCTATCCGTTTGTTTGACGCGTCGACCATGATTTGCAAGCAGCTCTTAAAGTTGCGTTCTTGTTGCTCCAGCAGTTCTGTGAAAAAATCGCCTTTGTTGTTCCAGCATGTCATGCACTTGGGAGAGGGACACTAGGTCTTCTTCTTTCCCTTTTCCGCGTGTATTCGCCATATAGAGTTGAGGCTGGCTGAAGCCTGGGCCTGGCCTGGAAGAATCTGGCTGGAGCCTGGGCCTGGCCTGGAGGAATCTGACTGGAGGCTGGGCCTGGCCTGGTGGAGGCTGGCTGGAGCCTCGACCGAGCCTGGTGGAGGCTTGTTGGTGGCTGGGCCTGGCCTGATGGAATCTGGCAGGAGCCTAGGCAGGGCCTGAAGAAATCTGGCTAGAACCTGGGCCTGGCCTGATGGAGGCTGGCTGGAGCCTGGGCCTGGCCTGATGGAGGCTGGCTGGAGCCTGGGCCTGGCCTGATGGAGGCTGGCTGGAGCCTGGGCCTGGCCTGATGGAGGCTGGCTGGAGCCTGGGCCTGGCCTGATGGAGGCTGGCTGGAGCCTAGGCTCTGGCCTGATGGAGACTGGCTGGAGCCTGGGCCTGGCCTGATGGAGGCTGGCTGGAGCCTGGGCCTGGCCTGATGGAGGCTGGCTGGAGCCTGGGCCTGGCCTGGAGGAATCTGGTTAAAGCCTGTGCCTGGCCTGGGAATCTGACTGTAGCCTAAGCCTAGCCTACATTTAAATATAAATTATACCTTATATTGCACTTTGTATGATAATAAGAGCCTCTATAAGCCACTGATGAAACTTTAAAGAAAAAAATAGAGAGGATTGTTAAGATACTGTTTAGATACTTAGTAAATTATCTCCACTGATCCTGCTCTGCTCTCCACCACGGCGCTTTGAAACAAGTATAAGTATTTTGGAAGGATCGACATCTTAATTGCATTGATTCTACCAATAAGTGAAATGGGAAGACATGACCAGTCTGCTAATTCTTGTTTAGTATGTGCTAACAATTTCCCAAAGTTCTTCTAAAATAAGTCTGAGAATTTCTTGGTTACTGTGATGCCCAAGTATGTTAAGCTGTTCTTGGTGATTTTAAAGGGTACCCTGATGTTTTCAAGTGCTGTAATATTCAAATTCAGTGGTAGGAGCTCACTTTTATGCAAGTTTAATTTATAACCCGAAATATCTCCAAATTTCTGTAGTAAGTTAAGGACTATTGGAATAGTATTCTTTACATCGGATACAAATAGGAGCAGAACGTCGGCATACAGAGACACTTTGTGTTCCGTATTTGCTCTTCTTATACCCGATATGGAATCATTAGATCGAATAGCCTGGGCAAGGGGCTCAATGGCCAGAACGAAAAGCAGGGGACTCAAGGGGCAACCCTGTCTAGTTCCACGGTATAAACTGAAAGGATTGGAATACAAATTATTAGTCAAAACCATAGCAGATGGACCTGAGTACAGTAGTTTGATCCAAGATATGAATATTTCCCCAAAACCAAATCTACCCAGGGTTTCAAAGAGGTAGGCCCATTCTACTCTGTCGAATGCCTTCTCTGCATCCATGGAGAGAAGGCACTCCGAAGCTGTCCGACAGGGGGAATACATAATGTTGAACAGTCGACGAATGTTGAAGAAGGGACATCTATGTTTAACAAAGCCTGTCTGGTCTGGGGATATGATACCAGGCAAAACATTATCCAAACAACGAGCTAATACCTTCGGTAATATTTTATAATCTGTATTTTATAAAGAGATGGGTCTGTAAGACCCGCACTCCAGGGAGTCTTTATTTTTTTTTGCAACCAGTGCATGCCTGACTTAGAGTAGTTGGGAGTGAGCCAGATTTCAATGCATCTGAATACATTGCTTCCAAAATGGGGGTTAGCTGACTGGAGAATGCCACATGAAATTCACTAGGTAAGCCATCAGCGCCTGGTGATTTTTGAGTTTGCAATGATTTAATCGCTTCCGTTATTTCATGTTGTGTAATTGGCTTATCCAAATCGGAAACCTGGTCTGGGGGTAGAGATGGAATGTGTAAGTCTTAGAAAAATTCCTGCGTTGCATCACAATTAAAGAAGTTATTGGAAGTGTACAATTTGACATAATACTCTTTAAAGGTATCGTTGATTTCTTGCTGATCTGAGGTGACTGCACCTCTCTGGGAGATCACCCCACTGATTACTTGTTTAGCTCTAATACCTTTCAATTGTCTAGACAGATTTGCCCCTGCCTTTTCACCATGTTCATACAGAACACTTCTACTCCTGAGCAGAAGGTTTTCTATATGGTATGAGGACAGGTGGTCATAGTCTGCTTTAAGTGTCAGACGTTCTTTATATAAGTTTGTGGTTGGATCGGATGCATATCTTATATCTTTTTCGGCAATTCTTTTACGAAGTTTCGACTGTTTTGCCTCAGAGTTCCTTTTCTTATTTGCTGAAAACAATATAATTTGGCCTCTGATATATGCCTTTAGTGCCTCCCAGACTGTAGCAACAGAAACATCAGGGGTCAAATTAATTTCCCAGAAGAAAGAAATCTGTTCTGATATGAACTTTATAAAATTTTCATCTGCTAATAGAAGGGAGTTAAACCTCCAGTTTCTCTGCGTAACTCTCACTTCAGGTAGATTCAATCGTAGTACAAGGGGGGCGTGGTCCGATATTATAATGGTTTGAAATTCACACGATCGAACATGAGGGGTCAATTTTTTATCAATAGAAAAAAATCAATTCTACTGTAAGTGTGATGTATATGCGAGAAAAAGGAGTATTCCTTACTTACTGGGTGTAAAAAATGCCATATATCTGAAATGCCAAATTCTGAAAGGAAAGAATGTAAACAGGAAGCCGATCTGGACAATTCACTACTGGATCTGACCACAGATCTGTCCATCTTAGGGTCTAAGCAAAGATTAAAATCTCCCCCCATAATGAGCAGGTGTGAATTCAAATCAGGAAGTGATTCAATGAGACGACACAAGAATTGGGCGTCATCAAAGTTGGGGGCATATATGCTAGCTAATACAACTCTAGTGTTATAAAGTTGACCTATAACAATCATATAATGTCCATTGGGGTCTGCTATATCTGATGATACGTTCTTGTTCAATAATAACAACACCTCTAGTTTTGTTAAAGTAAAAAAAGCTGTCCCACCACATTTCAACAATGGTCTGATTCAGATGGGTTTCCTGATAAAAGTTTCCAGCTTCAATGTGCCAGATCTTTTTTTCTCTTAATCGGATGATTCAGTCCCCTGATGTTCCAGCTAACCAGACTTAGATTATTAGTCATAATGCTTCTGCAGAGAAAAAGTTATATACAAACAGTTAAGCCTTAAATAAATACAGTGCTAAGGGAGAATAAATCAACAGAGTAAGTTAGGTAAATAAGCCATTTGATATAGAGCGACACCAAAACATACCCTTCCCCCAGTGTTTCCCATACATTGACGAGACTATGGCGGCCTGCCATAGTCTCAATATGCGCAAATGCCGTGTGTTGAGATTACATGCGCACATTTGAAAAAAAAAAAAAACGGAAAAATAGGAAAGGTACCGGAAGACCCGGAATTTGCGCAATCCCCCCAATCAAAATGAGAGTAATACCCCCCCCCCACTCAACAAAATGAGAATAATAACCCCCCCCGACCCCCCGGACATCAGTCTGCCACCAAACGTGCCCCCATAGTCTCCAAAAATTCTGTGGGAAACACTGCCTTCCCCCCATCCCTAAGGTGACATCAATTGTTGTAACAAACAACACACCTTCCCCAACTAGTTGACAAACTTCCATTTTGCATCAAAACCTTTTCACCTCATGTTGTTAACCATAAAAAAAGAACAGAAAACTGCATATAGCTTAATTAAAAAAAAAAATAAAAAAATAAAATTGAATAAATAAATAAATAAAGTACAAACACATTCCCACCCCCAACTAGTTTTATGACAAACTTCCAAGCATTTTTGCTGCTAAACCTCAATTCCACCTATTACCCACATAAAAGGAACAGAGAACTGCCCACATATGTGCATGTCCCCCCCATGTCCATTGCATGAAAGTGAAACATTTGTGGGGTGATAATACCAGCATCAGAAAATCGTCCGCTACAACAAGCATAATATTGCTATCTCCCTGCTCATATAGTGCTCCCATGCACCACACACACATCCAGATATGTAAAGCCTTAAGCCAGCATCAGACTGAATACTTTGTTTAAATTATACTTCAGCGTGCTTTCAAAATGCCTCTGAGTAAATGGTACCAGAACAGGTCTTCTGCATTACCCACATCAGGATATAGTTTGGGAGCTAGACTACGGTGAGCCCGGTCCAGCTCTGGAGCTGAGGGAAAATCTTCTTCACCGAAAACGTCTTTTAGCAATTGAGAGAAGAAACCAGTGGGTCGAGGACCCTCAATTCCTTCTGGCAGGCCCACGAGTCGAACATTTCTTCTCCTACTTCTTCCTTCCAGGTCTGTTAACTTAACCTTCAGTTTCTGATTATCAGTCTGTAACAGACTGCAGGCCGTCTCAACCCTCTCCAGCCGCTGGTGCAACGATTCAGCGTTTTCTTCCAAAGACGACAGTCTGTTATCTTGGCTAGAACTGTTGTTTGGAGCCCGTCCAGTTTGTCCTTCAATTCGGCAAATGATGTTCTAATTTTGGAGAGCAATGCCGATTTATGGTCAGCCAAAATGGCGATTAAATCAAATTTGCTAATTGCAGCGTCAGTTTCCATTTTCTCACTCGGTTTAGCAGCCTTAGGAGACATCTTCTAGAACAAAAAAATGTTGGGGGCTGTTCCACTGCTAAAAAGAAAAAGAATCCACAATATTTTCCAAAAGTTGCATTCAGGTAGGTTATATCAAAAAGTAAATGCAGCGAGAGCACGAGGCTAGCGCGTCCCTACTCCTAGAGCATTCAACCGGAAGTCGACGAGTGAACTTCTGCTCATATCTGCGCACGGTCGAACGCTAGCTAATATAATGGTGATTTATAGCATTTAGTTCCAGGACGTCAACTCCGGCTTTGACTCGAATGTAGCGTTCATTTGAATTTTACAGTGTTTTCATATCATATCTGTGTATCCACTGCGAAGCTGCGAAAAGCTCATCGCATTCGTCATGCATGCATTGACTTGGCAAAGCTGGTCTTATTACCGGAAGTGCGGACGTCGACAAAAAATCCCCTTCCTTCATCTTATCTCCCGATTTACGACAGTTTTGCGCTATATCAGATCGCTCCCATTGCCTTGGCTCCGTGAGTTACAGTTGGAGGTGGATAAACATCGTGAGCCTGTAATACTGCCCTCTTATTCTCACGTTAAGTGATACGTTCTCGGTCGTTCAAGAAGAGCCTGTTGTGGATTTTGACGGTAGTAGGCATATTAAATTGGTACCTCCTTTTCTTGAAGCTGAGGCAGACACTTATTTCATTGCGTTTGAAAGGATTGCAACTCTGCTGAAATGGCCAAAAAAGATGTGAGGGCTATTACTCCAGTGTCAGCTGGAAAGGCGCAGGAGGTTTGTGCATCCATGCCCATTCAGCAAAACTCGGATTATGATATCATAAAATAGGCTGCCCTTAGGGCATATGAATCGGTGCATGAGGCCTATCAACAGAAATTTAGAGGCCATTTGAAAACCTAAACAAACTTTTGTGGAGTTTGACTGAGAAAAAGCATCTTTTTTTAGTAGGTGGTGTGCAGCCTGAGAAGTTACGACTTTGTCGCAGCTTCGTGAGTTGATGCTTGGGGAGGACTTTATTTGGTTATGCATCTTAATGATCTGAGAGTTTGTTCCTTGTCTGAAGCAGCAGTAGCAGCTTTTGAATTTGTTTTGACATACAAGACTGTTTTCTCCCCTCCTTGTAATCGGGGTAAGTCCAGCTAGGGAGGGGGGGAGGATGGAAAGGGAGTCGTCTGGGTGTCTTGAAAACACAGACCTCAAAAAATGCAGACCGCAGACCGTGAAAACGCAGACCATAAAATATTGAACTATGAATAGGCTACAGCCTATGTGTCTCGTTTTTGCCTCGGAAATTTCAAAGTATGTATCTGATTTATTTATTACAATTTAGTGGCCAGTGATAACACAAAAACTATAAATAATTTAAGTCTGTATCGTGTTACCCTTACCATTATTGAAAGCTAACCGTAAACAGGCTATTCAGAGCTATTCAGGCTAATAGGAGTGCTTTTTAGGCTAACCGGAGTGCTATTTAGCCTAAACTATAAAAAACGTTTTGATTGCCAGTCATGTTTTCTATTTAAAACCTTGATTGGCTGCCGGTCACTTTGACACTTCGAAATTCCTTGTTCTTTTTTTTTTTTGTAGTAGGCCTATGGAGTATTTTGCATTTCGCGTCCGACAGTATTGATTGTGCATGCGATATTTAATTCACAATGTCAATGGTCATGGAATTGATTTGCTCACTGACTACAAGCACTATTTTGTCTCTGGTGTGGAAATAAAGCGTGAATCTGTTCGATCCATCTGACTAATTTTCAAAAGAGAGACCGAATAAAGACTGTTGTCTATCTTCAACAGAAGAAAACAGATGCATAAAAAGACCAAGAAAAGTCGATAGCTATCAATTTGTATTTTGTGAAGGTCGAACACAAACATGGCCAAGTTTGTACGTCTAATAATTGCTGGAATACTCGAAAAATTATAACTTTTATGACTTTCGGACACGGCGTATTTTAGGATCTCTGTCTGTCGCTAAATTCGTTATAAATTCACAAAGTCCCGCACCAATGTCGACTCACTTTATTGAGCAGAGCTTAAACAGAAACATTGATTGAAATTCTCGGTACTCATCTTGAAGAACTGAGCCCTCTCATCAAAACATTCACGTTTAATATCTAAAAGATTCAGTAGATTTGAAGAAATTAAAAACAATAATCGACTGTCGGACATGGAGTTATACTAAAGCCCTGTCCGACTTTCGGACACATAGACACTGCGTTATACTTAAGTGAAGCTTGCTGACTTCGCAAACCGCTCGTTCAGAAAATGAGTAGGCCTACTAGGAAAAAAAAAATGAACAAGGAATTTCGAAGTGTCTAAGTGACCGGTAGCTGGTCAAGGTTTTAAATAGAAAACATGACTGGCAATCGAAGCGTTTTTATAGTTTAGGCTAAATAGCACTCCGGTTAGCCTATAAAGCACTCCTATTAGCCTGAATAGCTCTGAATAGCCTGTTTTCGGTTAGCTTTCAATAATGGTAAGGGTAACATGATACAGACTTAAATTATCTATTTTTTTTTGTGTTATCACTGGCCATTACATTGTAATAAATAAATCAGATACATGCTTTAAAATTTCCGAGGCAAAAACGAGACACATAGGCTATAGCCTATTCATATTTCAATATTTTGAGGTCTGCGTTTTCGAGGTCTGTGTTTTCGAGGTCTGTGTTTTCGAGACGCCCGGAGTTGTCTGGTTTTTTTCTAGATCACCGTCTAATGAATCAATTCCAAGTGGAGCCCGTAGGTCGAATGGCCCATGTGTGTGTTTTTATTGCCTTGATCCTGATCATTTTATTTCTAATTGTGAAGCATGGAGGCAACACCGATAGAATATGAATGAACTAAAAACTGTTGCGTTTGCTCAATCTATGCCGGACACCATCAACCCGGTTGATGGGGTTACATCTTCTACCCCAATTCGATTATCTGGCACAGTTGCGCTTTCAGGGGAGACAGACTCCCAGTCAATTTTGATACTGAGGGACACTGGCGCTGCACAGTCTTTTATCCTTGAAAGTGTTTTACCCTTTTCACAAGAAACATTTACTGGAAATCTTGTCTTAGTTCGGGGAATCGAATTGAGCTGTGTACAAGTGCCCATACATACTGCGTATTTAAAATGTGATTTATTTTCTAGTGTTGTATAAGTTGGGGTATGTTTTCAGTTACCTGTTGATGGTTCACGCTGCAGAGTGATTTGGCGGGTGGAAAAGTTTTTACCCATCCTGTGGTGGATAATTGGTTGGGCGCTTTTGCGCCTCAAGTGAACTCGCAATCTCAGATTAATGGGCAGGAAAATGATGTACATTTGTCAGATACGTCTTTGGTTGCTGGAATTTGAGCTATTCCGGAGTGTGATGCAGTTGAGAGCTCGACTTCTGCTGTCGTATTGGACACTGGGGAATTGGTGTCTGTTGTGGGGCTGTCTGCCATTTCAGACCGAGGGCTGTTGAGCGTAGAGCAGAAGTCTGATTTATCTGTCACTGACTGTATTGCAACTGTAGTGGAGGAATACAGTCAGTGTTGAAGGTTGTAATCTTTATATGAAGCGTTGTCCTCATGACCGTGATTCCCGAAAGGAAAAGTCAGAAAACCCAAATAGTGCAATCTCTGGATCAGGTTCAAATATATAGCCATATATTTCAAAAAACCACCTGAATATGTCACACTAGAAATGATATAGTTTTGGGCTAGTCCAAAAGAGGTGGGTCAGAGAGCCCTCCGCAGATATACGCTGATCGCATAAAGAGGAAATAGTGGGAAAGATTCTGCGTAATTTAGTTTTTGAATAATGAAACCTGTGCATCACCTTGAATTGAATTAACTGATGCTTTGCATTGATAGAACATGACTGGATCCTGCAAAGGCCCTCATCCCACACCTCATTCCCGATCTGTTTACCCAATTCCTCCTCCCAAGCATTTTTCAAAAAAATGTGTCATAATTCACTTGCTCAGAAAATATAATAACAAAGTCTGAGACCAATCTTTTGGATTCAGGGGGGGCTAACAATAGCTTATAAATTGGTCTCTCTTCAGGAAGAAACTCAAAGTTAGGAATACACAGTCGAACGTAATTCCTAATATGTATGTGTCGGAAGAAATGTGTATCAGGATGGGAGAACTTATTTTTTAACACAGTAAAAATGGCAAATAAATCTTTCAAAGTGACAATACCTTTTACCCTCCAGCTATCAAAGGACGCATCAGAGAATGATGGGGGGAATGCATGATTGTGATAGACAGGGGTATGAGGAGAGGTGTCTGGTAATTTGCAGCTTTTTTTAATTCGCTGCCATATTTTCAAGCAATTCAAAACTATTAAGTTATTCACCTGAGCATTCGCAGGGGATATGGATGCTGAGAAAAGAAGTGCCGGAAGACAGCTATTTTTAGCATCACTCTTCTCACTTGCAACCCAGTGAGGGGTCTCAGTAGATACTTCCATTCTGTAGCCTTCCTGCCAAAAGGTAACCGCCCAGTAACAATGTAGGAAGCAGGTGAGTCCCAGTCCACCCATCACTATTGGTTTGCATTAATTAATTTTTGATATTCTGTGGGATTTAAAGCCCCAAATAAAAGGCATAATTATTGAGTTTAGAGATTTGAAAAAAGAGCTTGTCAAGAAGATGGGTAGGCTCTGAAAGAGGTACAAGAATCTTGGCAGAGACACCATTTTAATGGCATTTATACGGCCCACCATATAGGAAGATATCTCCATTTTTCGATGTCGGCCCTTTATTTGTCCACTTTCTCAGGAGAGTTCATCTTAAAAATTAGCTTAGGGTCTTTTGGCAAAACTACTCCAAGATACTTTTGTCTATCAGTAATTTTGAATGGAAGATTATGAAGAAATTCAGCATTTAATTGGACACCTAATGACATAAATTCGCTCTTCTGCCAATTAATTGTGTAAGCCGCGCTGGAACGGCATGGAGGACTATGTACATTTTGTCACGTACGCAGTGTCTTCAGTATTCATATTGATATGTGTTAATGATATTGTGTATTTTTACTAGTACCTTGATGTGTTTTGTCAATCACACATTCAAGAAATCTGTTTACTGTGCTGTCAGTCATTGTCTGTTTTATTCAATATTCTGATTCATAAACCCAACTGGAACTCGTGACAAAAACCAGTTTTGATTATTCCTCATTTCATATTCCACAACATTTACCTCTGATGTTTCTCCCATTGTCGTGTGTCTATATTTTTCAGTCGGTTTTACTGTATGCTGAGTGTGGTTAGTCTCTATTTTTGTTTTATCATTTAACATGTTTTTATTTTTATGTTAATATTGTCGTAACCCATGTCAACTACAACTGCATGGCTACTAGCACGGCTCGCTGATTTAATTCCTGACAGCATAGGCAGATTTGCAACCAGTGTAGTTGGCAACCAGAGGGCACCTGGTTTCCAACACCTCACCAATAGCCACAAAAATAGTATCATGGTGGTACGGTCAGAGGCTCAAACGCTTCTCACCATCAGCCATTCACTCTTCAATCAGACCCTACCATCGAGCATGTCATAGCCTGCTGAACTTATGCACAAGACAGATCCATTCCTCTCAATGATTAACCACCACTGCGAAAATGTAGACCAGTACAAAATGTGTAAGGTGTACTGGCTTCTTTGTTTCCTTACCTTGAATTCACCCAGACCAAATTCAACTATTATATGCTCTATTGGCGTTGTTGTGAAAATTAAATTCTCAAATTCGACCATTTAACAGGTTACATTACCATGAGAGAAACCATATTTACCACTCATACGTCTTGTCATGAAACATCCAGTTTTATCATATGCGCCTGCATCACTTTAGAACCATTCTCTGTGAAAACCGAGTGCCACACTGACCAAGCACAGGTGGAGGTAAACCAGGCCAGGCTGCAACCATCCTGACCAGCTCATCCGCCCGCTCTGCTCAGGAAACATGCATCTAATGGGGTGGAGTGTTCAGAGGGTGCGTCATCAGCAGCGCCCCCATCTTCAACTTCACCCTATTCCAGTGCTGGTACTTCCAGCACCTCATCGATTCCCTGCAAGCCTCGATACACGCCATCCTAACCCTCAAGGACCGTGGGCACCAGCAAGGAGCCACCTAGGCAATTTCCTGTGACCCCTTGGGACAGTTATGAGACGCCCATTGGGTCAGGGGGAGGACTGTAAGCCGCGCTGGAACGGCAGGGAGGACTGTGTGCATTTTGTCACGTACGCAGGACTCTGGCAAACAGACCCTTATTGTCTTAAGGGCCCCAGCACCTAGCAGAGACCCTCTGGTTCTGTATGGCGCCAACTTAATTTGCCACAGCTGGAGCGGCCATCGGCCTCGGAGTTAATGGACAAGCTCTGGGGTAAAGGTCGGCGCCGAATGTCTTGCAAACCACCCAAAAATAGCTGAGACCACTTTGGCAGAGACAATGCCGCAGTGCCATAAACTGTAACGGACGTTTCACGGCAAACTGTAGTGCAAGCATATTGTGTTTGGTATCATTTTACTCCACTTAATTCCCGAAATTGCATGGGGCATATTTTGAAGGGATTAAAATTATACTAAACCCTCATTCAATAAGTATGAAAAGAAATATACCATCGTGTCCCACGATGTAATAGGAACGGCGCTGATCTTTCTTGATTTGTGAGGATCGAGGAGGAAGGGTGAGCATACAATGTTGTAATCCACAAAACAAATTGGCTTCCAAACCCAAACTCCTCCAATACCCTCATCATGTAAGCCCACTTTATCTGATTGAATGCCTTTTCTGCATCTAGGCAAAGAGCAGCCGCCCTAGAATCTGCCTATGATACATTATGTTCATTAGTCTTCTAATATAAAAAAAAGAAAACCTATTGGGGACAAAGCTAGTTTGGGCCACATGAATAATGGATGTTTATTTAACCTGTTTGCCAATATATTTGGAAAAATTTTGATGTCTGAATTCAGTAATGCGAAGACATTCAGTCTCATCCCTGCCATCTTTAAGTAACAGTGAAATATTGGCCTCATATAATGTGCAGGAAAATTTGCAGATTTCAAAAGAATGTGAGAACATCGTCAAAAGAAGGGGGGCCACCTTCCTAGAAAATTTTTTGTAAAATTCAATTCTAAAGCCTTCTAGGCCACTGGCCTTTCCATTGGGGAATGATTTTATTGCATCCAGGATCTCTTGTATGGTGATATCAGAATTTAAAGCTTCGCAAGCAGTATCTCTCAGCTTAGGAAGATTCAGATGCCCTAACCAATCAGAAAAGTCCCCTTTTGCTTTTGACTCGTATAATTGCTCAAAATACTCGTTAAACCAATCATTTATACCTTCCAGATCAATAACCATTTTTCTCAATTTTGATCAGATTTTTTATATGGCTCTACTAGCTTGTAAGCCTCTCAGCTGTCGGGCCAGAAATTTGTGGGGCTTGTCCCCAAGCTCAAAATGTTTCTGTCTGATCCTGAACAGTTGGTCACATACCTGACCAGATAGGTTGGTGTTAAATTCATACTTTAATGCAAGAATACTTTGTAAAGTGGAAGAGCTGGAAGAGGCTCTGTAGGTAAGTTCCAAACATGATAATTCACTTTCTATTTCCAAAAGGCGTTTTCGCCTTTCCTTTTTCAGTGAGGCTTCAAAAAAAGAAAATATGACCCCTGATCACAACTTTAAAAGATTCCCATAGGGTAGAGTCTGTGACATCCTGTTTATCATTAGTATCTAGAAATTCTGAGATCTTAGTATCTATGAACCAACAAAATGATGTGTCAGAGAGCAGTAATTGGTGAAGGCGCCAATTATACTGTTGCTTCCTATGATTAAGATCAGGAACCTATGAAGTGGGAGAATGATCAGAGATTAAAATATTATGATATTTTGAAGCAATCACATTTGATATTAATTTAGAGTCAAGTAAGAAATAATCTATTCTGGAGAAGGACTTATGCATTTGGGAACAAAAGAATAATCTCGGTCTGTAGGATGTCTCAGTCTCCAAATATTAACAAGGTTTGTGGAAGTCACTAAGTTATTTAAAACTGTGGAGGAGGAACCAGGTGATTGACTAGTTCGGGCCGATCTATCCAAGTAAGTATCTGTCATGGTATTTGGAGGCTGGCGAGCTTTCTTTGTTTCTCTCGTCCGGGACAATATCGTTTTGCCCACAATCGGATTCTTTGGCCAGCTGGCATTAATTTTGGGCGGTGCCCGGACTCTATTTAAACCCAAGTTCCGCCTCGCCGCCTTTGCTAGAGTGTCATTGTTACTATGCACTATAGCCGGTAAGGTCTCTAGCTAGAGAATTGTTTGAGGAATTAGCTGCAAAGAGGAAAGTGCTAGTTAGCAAGGGAATCTTTCTCTCTTTTCTTCCTCTTTCTGGGCACCGTCTGGTGCTAAATCGTTTTATCTCGGGTCCCGAGATTTTTCCCTTTTATTTTGTTCTGTCAAGCTCGCTTTGCTTCCTTTTGTACCCGGACTAGATCTTTGTCCGTTGGAAGCGCGAGTCTCTCTCTCTCTCCTTTGTCAGTTTGTCTCTTATTTTGCGGGAGTTCCTTTCGTTTCGGCCGCTGCTTTTGGCGTCTCGAAACACCAGCCATCACAGTATCGAGCACACAGTTAAAATTGCCACCCATTATCAAGTGTGTATTAGAGAGATCAGGCAGTAGGTTAAATGTTTTACGAAAAAAAGGCTGGGTTGTCAAAATTTGGACCGTATAAATTAAGGAGCATGACATGAAATGAGTGTATGTCGCCAGTAACCAAGATATATCGACTGTTTGGGTCATTCACAGTAAAAAAATGTCTAATGGCGCTTTTCCACTACGTGGTGCCGGCTCTACTCTACTCGCCTTGGTACTGGGTACTTTTTTGGGGTTGCTTTTCCATTCGAGGGTAGTACCGCCTCCGTGGTACCTGTTCGTCGTTGCGACGCAACATGTTACTGCCGCGACGGCATCCTCAGTTATATCAAGTTTACTTTTATTCCGTCGATTTTGTTAAATATTTGTGTGTTTAAATCAGGGGACGCGCACTACCGTCTACACGTTATGGCACTAAAGTCCGCAAGTGTTTAATTTTAATTTCTGTTTGACATTGTCCTGATGCATAGGATAGCAGCTGGTGTTGTGTCCGATTCAGTTGCACATTAAATAACGTACCACCTAAAAACACAAAGCAATGATATCCGTAAAAGGCATAGAATATTCAAAGAAAAAGGCAATGTATTCTCAAGGCATTTATGTACCATCAGTATTCCATAATGTGTACCATCCATATTCCATACAACCCCTGGCAAAAAATATGGAATCACCACACACCAACCCCTGGCAAAAATTATGGAATCATCACACACCGAGGATGTTAATTTACCTTTTTTCCTTCATAACAAAGAAGCAAATAACACATATGACAAAACAATTATTGTTTATCAGCTTGACATTCAGGCTTCATGAAACATTTCAAAATTTGAAATTGAAGGCAAAACACGTAGCAAATGCGCAAATCGCAGGAGATGGCAGAGTATTAGAATTTATCGCTTTAGGATGCGTCATCTCATCTGATACCTTTCCTAAGAACAAAATGCTTCATCAGCACCCGTAAAGTTATTTTCCGCGCAATTTTTGTAAAATAGGGGCAGCATAATAACTTTCTCAAGGGGAATTAGGGGAACAGAATTAGACACAACACCGTTGCTTTTAATTTTGCTACGAACAGGGTCACAGACAAAGAAATGCATTTCATAAATGCAGCAGCTTCGGTGAACAAACGCAACCTTGTTTGAAAGGTAAGGCAATGCACAGTATATTTATCAAGCTACCTAAAAATAACACACGTTTAAAAAACACAATTTGAAGACCTGTTTCACTGATGCCAAGTGAAGCCAGTTTCCTAGCGATAATGCGGAGGCGAGTTGTCTTTCGCAGAGACGATTCTCACTGACCAATCAGTGGGCTGCTGTGTTGTCATGTCGCACTTTAATACCTGTTAGCCGAGCAGGTACTTTTTTCGGAACCACAAGAGAGCAGGGACCAGAAAATCTGTAATGGAAAAGCAAAAGAGGCAAGTAGAGTAGAGCATAGCTGGTACTAAAAAAGACTGTTTACGCAGACAGTACCTTGAGGTAGTTTCTCGTCACCGCCATCTTGAAAGTCACGATTAGTTGAATGAAGAGCACGAACGATTAGGTAGGATAGAGGAACAGATTGCAAAATTAATTTGTTTGTGCTCGTCAATCGACTTATCGTGACTTTCAAGATGGCGGCGACGGGAAACTACCTCAAGGTACTGTCTGCATAAACAGTCTTTTTTAATAAACTACCTGTGCATTTTCAAAGTTCTCAGTGCCTCGTTTTAAATGTCAGGGCCCTCAGAATGGCCCGAAAATCACGAGCATCCAATATTGACCTTCGGCCTTGTCCCTTGCGCACAGAGATTTCTCCAGATTCTCTGAATCTTTTGATGATATTATGTACTGTAGATGGTTAGATATTCAAAATCTTCGCAATTTTTGAGGAACATTTTTCTGAAATTGAAGAGTTTGGTTCCAAAACGCAATAAGTGCCAAAATGACAAAAATTCAGATAATACCATAAAGCAATAGCCCTGTGCTTCTTACACATGGTGCAAAGTTTCTTTTTTTGAAATTCATACAATAGAGTGTATTTTTTCATGGTCAAAGTTTGTGTTTCTCTATACAATGCAATAGGCGCCCACATACAAGAAGTTGATTTAGTCAAAATGAGTAAAATGAATATATTGCATTTTGGAACCAAACTCTTCAATTGTTCCTCAATTTTTTGACTCAGATTGGTGAGCCTCTGCCCATCTTTACTTTTGAGAGACTCTGCCTCTCTTAAATGCTCTTCTTATATCCAGTCATGGTACTGCTCTGTTGCCAATTAACCTTAATTAGTTGTAAAATGCTCCTTCAGCTGTTTTTTATTAGTACCCTTTACTTTTCCAGCTTTTTGTTGCCCATGTCCCAACTTTTTTGAGATGTGTTGCTGCCATCAAATTTAAAATGAGCTAATATTTTTCATGAAATGGTAAAATGTCTCACTTTCAACATCTGATATGTTGTCTGTTCGATTGTGAATAAAATGTGGGTTTATGAGATTTGCAAATCATTGCATTCTGTTTTTATTCACATTTTACACAACGTCCCAGCTTCATTGGGATTGGGGTTTGTAATACTTACTCGTGTGTATGTGCATGGGCCTCTGTGTGAGTGTGTGTGCAACACGGGAGTTGCATGTCTCACTGCGCATAGCCGGAAGAAGCTCCCGTGCAATGCGTTATCAGGACTCACAGTGGTCCAAAACAAATGGAGTGTAACATGGAGACTGCAGAATGCAGGTGTTTTTCAGAGCCGGATTTCATTTAAAAAGATGCAATATTTAGCGGTTTGTCAATTGTCATGTTGATGTACAAGGGAGCGACAAGAATACGGCCTGCATAGCATAACTATAACGATAACTTTACTGTTTCATAATGATTCATGAAATATAACTCGCTAACCTATTGGAAGCTTAATTATAACCTAGCTAGCTTCCCGTTACGTTTGCTAACAAAAATAAACAACGGTCACAACACTGTAAGTTAGCCAGCTGGGTAACGTAACCTTAGATTTGCGATGCAGGCCGTATTCTTCAGCCGCTTCAAAAGGGCAGTAAAAATTAGCAAAAAACTGATTTTCTTCAACAGGGTGACCACCAACAATGCTGTGCACACAAATCATTACATCAGTGCTTCTAGTGCCATCGTTAGTGAATAAGTGATCATTTTCTTCCATGAAGAACACACACTTGCAGACTTTTATTGGATTTAAGAAGTTATACTTGGCCCTGAGTGTGACGGTGCGTTCAGGAATCACAAGCAAGAGAGGGAAATCCAAAAAACGTATGCCTTTATTGATAGCAGGGTCAGGACCAATAGACACAAGAATTGCCAAGCCACAAAACGAAATCCAAAAACAAAGTCGACTAGACAGGCCGGGGTCAGAACCAGAAAAACAGAGGTGCGACGGTACATAGACAGTAGGCAAAAAGTCGTAGTTGAATTCCAAAGCAGTGGGTCATACACAGGGCATCCAAACACAGAAGACGTGGTCATACAAAAATGGGTCAAAAATCCAGAAAGGCAAAACAAGACAAAAAGGGCTATGGCTAGATTCTTGGTTGGACGAAACAGTCGAAGAGAAGCAATAATCAATGGCATACACGAGACTCTGCACAAAGAAATATTGATCAACATTCTGACAAAGTCAGAACAGCAGTAAAGACTCTACATAGACAGAAGGGAAGTCACATGCTATGCAGGGAACAGGTGAATGGGATGAGAGCTAATTACTGTAATGTGGTAAAAAGCCACTAGATGGCAGTATTGACATTTTTTTTTTGGGCAATCTAAAACTAGGTTTGGGCATGTCCCGGGCATGCCTCAGAGGGGGCTGGAAAAGAGTATATAAGGAGAAAAATCGAGAGAGTGTAGAGTAGTAGGAGAAATTGCAAGGAGAAATTGTGGAAGGATACATTTGACCAGACCTGTCACTCTTTTCAAGACCTGTGAAGCTTTTTGTGGATTTTTGCCTGTGTTGGAGCATTTTTCTGTCCCAAGACATCGCAATATAGCAGCCCATCTCCAGTACAAAGGAACTGTAAATATCTTATTTTTTATTTGATTTCAATCTTGGTCAGTAGGGTAGATTGTAGAGTAGTTCCAAGTGTTTGTTTAATTAAATCTGTTGAAGTTTAAGAATTTTGTCTGTCATCCCTTGCTGTCCGTGACGTCATAACAAATTGACGCCATAACAAATTGGGGCCATAACATTACAAAGGAAGGTACACATGGGGAAATCCTAAACCACAATAATTGGTGAAAGCCAAGACACCAGTTTTAGGGTTAACACATTAGATGTTGGTGGTGGGTGTTGTAGTAAAGTAGTCACATTTCTGCGCTTCCGATACCATTCCAATAATTCAGACACATTCACGGAAAATAATTACTGCCGTCGAATGCACCTCAGTTTGTTTGAATAATCACGCTCGACGGAATAAAATGAAGGAATACTGACAAAAATTTTATGACCACCTTCGAGACCGCGGAAGTGTGTTGCAACACCAGCAGAACTCTAAAGATTTTATTCCGACTTCGGAAATTTGTTTGCGACTTTGAAATTGTGTAATGGCTTTGTGTAAGCCCAACCTTAATTGCATAGAGGTGAAAGTGCATTTTAAAAAATTGCATTTACTTGGATATGGGAATAACATGAAACTGCTCTTGCTCATTTCTGCTTATGCAGGACAAGCTCTGATGTGATTCTACAACCTTACGTGGTTGTGCCCAACTGGTCAAAATTTGACGGTTCTAAATGTAATAAGTTTTGATCGGTCATGTCACATTTTGTGGTGCGTAAAGGGGTGTTATTGTGCTTGACAAATTTGCTGTGAATCTTCATGCGGCCTGGAGTGGTTCTCCTGTTGATTTGCTGGACACTATACATTTACTGTTGCCCATCCTCTTGGCTAACCTGTGAACTTTGCCGATGCGGAGCGCCGTTGTTTCAGTGAATATTGTTGAGGATTATATTTCAATATTTCTCATCATATTCATCAGTAGATTTATTGCCATGTTAAATAACCATAATCAATAATTATAATTAATAACCATATTATGTAAGCAGCAGTAACACACACACACACACACAACATAACACACACACACACATACAAGTAGTTCACATATGCATAGGGAGGGGATGAGCAGTGCAAACACACAGACACATACACATACACATAAAAACACACACACACACACACACACACACATACAAGCAGTTCACACACACGAGCAGTGCACACAGACACATGTAGTTCACACATACACAGGCAGCACATGAACACATGTAGTTCACACATACACACGCCGTTCACACGCAGACACACATACAAGCAGTTCACACACAGTCACACACACATACAAGCAATTCAATTCACACATGCATAAGCAGCTCACACACATAAGCAGCGGGCTTCTGTAGCTTTGATTAGTAAGCAGGCTTCTGTTTAGTTGATTTGAAAACATAATCAGGCAATGCATTTGATTTCTGTAGCTTTAGTCAATGTTTGTTCAGTAAAATCATTAGTTGTTACTGAAAAAAAAAAACTATTGAATCATTTATGTATCCACTTGTATCCTATTCCTTTGTCTGTACTTTTCATCTCTTGGCCGGAATTTTCCGCTCCTTTTTAGTGATGTGCAGCTCATCTTTGCTTTGAATTCCTGAAGGATTAGCTAGCATGTTTTGGTTTGGCTGGCCAATTGTAGCGCAAGAATGAGAATGCTTGGAAAGACCATATTTGGAAGATATTTCCTGTGATGAAGGTATAAAAACTGGGTGTGAAAAGTAAGAAATCAGTTCTTCTAGCGCAAAAAGAACTCTGCTTTATATTTATCAATATGCCTCAATAAAGCCTAATTGTCTGAAGAATCTGTCTCTCTCCAGTTGCTTGAGGATGGGGGAACCTCATGATATGAAAATATGTTTGAATGAAAACCACAACAATATCCATGGACTTCCGCGGACATGTATCTAGATTAACTTTGCTGTTTGCAACGCCTGCAGCCACCCAAGGCTGGTGTGTTCCTAGTGTCATTCTGTGATTACCAATGGAATGAAATGAAATCAACCATGATGAATCCTACTGCACTGCATTGTACAAACTGCAGTGCAACAAATCACAATCTTACGAATCATAATGCAAGAAATCATAATGCAATGATTAAATTGAACAAATCGGTATGAAAATCTCAAATGTATTGAATATAGTGAACTGTAATGTGTTGAAATGCAGTAGATCTCAAAATGTATTGAGCACTGTGAAACTATGGAATGAGATGCATTAATTTGCAAATATATTGAAATGCAGTGAATTTCAGATGAAATGCAGTTTATGGCAATATAGAAATGCAGTAAATTTTCCACGGACAAATGCAGTGAATCAATCTCTTGATATGGGTCACTCCATACTAAACTGTACAATTCACTGTGTTGTATAAGAATGGTCAATAAACTTTTTTCTAAGAGAATTACATGATTTGCATTGTTCATATTTATTCACTCCCGGATTGAAGATATACTTTAGAAGAAAACAGAGTCATCGGTCCAACAACACAGCAGAAAAAGTGGTGTCCTGATGTCAGCCAAGGCCTTGTGAAAGCCATATTTTGTTACAAAATTTGGCAGCCAACTTCATGAAATGCTCATGACATGTCTGTTGATTCTTCGAAAGAAAGTGAAATGAAATACTGCTGAGAAATACCCATAATAACCGTTTCAATTGTCTGCACTAACTTATCGGGACTAGTCTGATCAGAAATGCAATTTGAAATGACTGTTGTGGGCATAACCAGTCGCATCCTCACGTGTTACATCCAGACCTGTGGGTTAATTTGCATTATGTATGCAGATGGCATAAAGATGACCTCGGCAAACTAAGGTACTCACTTCCTGCATCAAAATTTCACAAGGCGTCAGACAATCATATATACCATGATTTAAAAAATAATGATTGAAAAAAGAAAATTTTTCCGTGTCCTAATATTGTGTTACGACCATAACAACATAAAGAAATTTGCGTAGATCGTGTCCTGTGCATAGACTGTATAAAAAGAGGGATGCAGCACCCGGGTCTAAAAAGTGAGGCCGATGCGAAAATCTCAAAAAATTGCATTATATTTAATGGCCAGCAGATGGCGACGTCAGTGGTTGCAGAAAGAAGTTCAATGCTACTGAAGTCTATGAGAAAATGACCCTACTTTGCCACCTGATTTATTATTTCATTTTTATTCTTTGAAATGTCTTCTTGTGAATAAAATAATATATTCCTTTTGGTGATTTAGAGCAGTGGTTCCCAAACTCGGTCCTGGGGACCCAAAGTATGAGGCCGTGTCAACCACAGCTCCAATCTTAGAATGCTAATGAGTTGCTCATTGCTCTTGATTGCACTATTCTTGTTCATATTTTTATCCTTTTAAACCACATGTCAAAAATGGCCATGATGAAAATCATTTCATAGAAATTACTTCTCTAACATAAAAAAAATGGAAATTTGCAACTGATGACATGAATCTATAAATGGGCTTCTAGTAGATAAAATTGTGGACCCAAGGTCATTAAAGCTAACAATTATTAGGCAATTAAGAATTCAAAGACAAAGCAAACGATGAGTCAAACCTGTTAAATGTCACTTGATTGGTTTCAGGAAAGAACCTGAGCACCTGCATTCAGAACCCTAATCACCAGATTACTGACTGATTGCAGTCTTGCATTTGATCACATGAAACATACTGCCCTTTGATTTTGCTTACGTGGAATACATCAAAATAAAAAATATGAATGTTATTTGAAATTTCATTTTTCTGTCATTTGGTTTAAAAATGTCCCTTCTTGACAAGAACTAAAAAATAACACATTCAAAAACCGACTTTGGGAACCACTGATTTAGAGCAACAAGTAACCAGTTACAAAATTTTAACAATGCTTTGCACTGAAGCCAGGTGAATGGAATACAAACATTGAGGACAATAGACATGAAAAACATTGACTGGCTGTAATTGTCCATAAATGTTACTGATAGACTGAGGCCATTTATCATACAAAAGAATTGACTTTGAAATATATCTGATTTTCAGGAATTTAATATCTGTTTTGTGTCCTCATTACACCCACAACGCCTGCCACCTTAGCACATTATGGGGTCACTGAAATGAAGAGATCACTCGGTTTATCTTCTTGCTTGCTTATTTGTGATGCCCATGGATGGGGTTTCACCACTTCAATGAAAAACTTTGGAAAAGGTGTATTTGTATTTCCATCAACATTGTAACACGTGTGTACAGTTTAGTATGGAGTGACCCATATATAATTATTGAAATGAATTAAATCTAAATTATTTCAAGAAACATCTCATTTTCTGATAATGCTGTTCCTCTTTGTTATTGGGGGGATTTTTGTATGGTTTTGGAACCTTGGTTGTGGATTTTACGGCCCCTTCGGAAATTAAATGTAGAGCATTGATTGAATTGTGATTGCATGTACAATTGGGGCTACAATGGAGCAAAGCTGACTCTGGTATGTTTGGACAATGAAGCTGCTGTAAATGTTGTCAACGAAGATATTATGCAGCTTGCCTTCCTCAGTGAATTTCTGCCTGAATACCTGGTCTCCAAAATAAATGTAATGTCATTTAAATCATAAAATCCTTGAACTTTGAGCTTCTTTGGTTGAACTTTTGTATCTGACATTGCTATAAATGTGTGTGCAAATGCTGTATTCTAATACATTGAGATACAACGTCAAAATAAAAGGAGTTGAGGATTTCTCATTGTTAGTGGTCAATCTAACCATTGTTTTCTTCTATTTCATGTTACATCGTCCGCAATACCGACTAATGTGAGCATCTAAGCCTTGGTTTACTACGGCTGCTGGGAAACCTACACAAGTCTGGTTTGCTGCGCGCCACTCATCCCTTCTGGCTTTGGGACTTTTCTCTCTCCTGAGCTGCCCACTCCTTCTGAATCTTCAAGACATCAACAGCAGCAAACCTTCCCTGCATCTTGTCGGGATTTGGGTTCAGAGGTCTTCAGATGTTTATGAACTTTGTCTTTGGACCTTGTAAAAACTAAATATGTCTGGATGTATAGATCGTGTTGTTTTCACAATTGTCATGATGGTATCTTCTCTTGAGCCCCTTTTATCATTTTGCAACTAGCGCAGGTGGTTGGCTGGGTCATTGTTATGTATGAGTATTTTATGTACAGCATTGTATATCATTTGTAAATGGAGAGTTGTTACATGCTGTTTTTGCTGCCTTGCTGGTCAGCTATTTATTTTGTTCATCAGCACCCTCTGGTGGTGTGTCTGTAGCAAAACATGATCTGATGCAATACCCCCTCCTTTGTGATGAAATAGACTAGTGCTTTCTAGAAGCTTCTGGCATCTTCCTGCCTGGAGGGGGCGGGATTACCCAGGAATCCTGTAGATCTTTCCAGAATGTTGTTAGTCTATATAAATGCTGTGATTTTGGTCAGTAGGGGCAGAGTTTTTGTTTTGGCAACAGAGTTACAAAGTGGCATTAGAATGTTATTTTAAGATTAAACAGTGGATTTTTTGTAGAAGTTTTTTTTTTGGTGAAAAATAAATTTGTTTAAGTTGTCATTGCTGGATTTCTTTGTTGTGATTTTCAAGTCATAACAAATTGGAGGTTCCACCGAGATAAACCATTCATTGGATCAACGATTGGATTCACCAAAGATTAAAGCTGATCTATCATTTTTAAATCTTGCAACTATTTGAAAAACCTGCAATCATGACTTTTGATGTTTAAAATTTTTTGAAAACTCCAACCCAGGAATCAATTGTGCTGGCAAAGAAGAAGGACTTGCTGCAAATAGCCTCAACCCTTGGATTATCTGATGTGAAATCATCAATGAAGAAACAAGAAATATTGAACATTTTGGTTCAACATTTCATCGATGAAGATATCTTTGGGGAAGAAGCAGCAGAATTAAAGATGTGGAAGTGTCTGCAACACAGCTGCAAAGACTTGAGATTCAGCTACGCCAAAAACAACTAGAGCTGGAAGAAAGACGGTAGGAGAAAGAACTGGAAGAGAGAAGGTTGGAGAGGGAGAGAGAACTGGAAGAAAGAAGGTTGGAGAAGGAGAGAGAACTGGAAGAAAGAAGGATGCACTTGCAGTACGAATTGGAAATGAGGAAAATAGAAGCAGGTACTGTTACAAAATCTTTTGGACTTTCTGATCATTTTGATGTGGTTAAACACATCAGACTTGTTCCTCCTTTCCTAGAAAATGATGTAGACCAATACTTTACCCATTTTGAAAAAATTGCTGAAAATTTGAAATGGCCAAAAGAGCATTGGACAATGATGTTACAAAGTGTTCTTACTGGTAAAGCTAGGAAAATCTATAACCAGTTATCTGTCCAACAGTGTTCTAATTATGATTTTGTCAAATCTGCCATTCTGAAGGGTTATGAATTGGTCCCCGAGGCTTACAGGCAAAAATTTAGGAATTCTCGCAAGGAAGCCAGTGAAACTCATGTTGAATTTGGCAGGTTGAAGGAACAGTTGTTTGATCAGTGGTGTAATTCCATGAAAGTTGAGAAAGATTTTGACAGAATTAGGCAACTTATTTTGGTTGAGGAATTTAAAAGGTGTGTCCAGCCTGATATAAAGATTTTCCTTGAGGAGAAACAAGCCAATACTTTGCAAGATGTTTCCACCCTAGCTGATAGTTGTGCATTGACTCATAAGTCTTCTTTTGTCCAAAAATCCACTTTTTCTAAATTTCAAAGCAAGTCTCAGTCCAAGACTTCTTCTAATAACACTTCTAATGATTCCAAGGCCTCTTCTGAGAGGAAACCATCCAGTGAGAAGCAATCCTCTGATTCTTTACCTTCTGGGTCTTGCCAATACTGCAAAAAGCAAGGTCACCTTATTTCTGAGTGTTATGTTCTCAAGAAAAAAAAACAACGAGAAAAAACCAAGCCAACTGCTTTCATTAGGAGAAAATCTCTTGTATCAAAGGTCAGTTCACCTGATCTTCTACCTTCTGTGTCTGATTCTGTTATGGAGGGTTTTGAGCCATTCATCACGATGGTTTTGTCTCACTTTCGCATGATTTTTCCTCATCTGCTCCTGTTCGAATTCTAAGGGATACTGGGTCTTCCCAATCTCTTATTCTTGCAGATATTGTGCCTTTTTCAGACAAATCGTCTACTCAGGCTAATGTCCTTATTCAAGGAGTAGAATGTGGTTTTACAAGTGTACCTCTCCATAATGTTCATCTCAAATCAGACTTGGTCTCTGGACCTGTTACTGTTGGTGTTAGGTCTTCTCTTCCTTTCAAAGGTGTTCATTTCCTTCTTGGTAATGATCTTGCTGGGGATAAGGTTGTGCCCTACCCTGTTGTAACTGACACTCCTTTGATCAAGAATCTGACTCTATAGAGGATGAAATTCCAGACCTCTATCCTTCATGTGCAGTTACTCGTTCTATGGCCAAAAAGGCTATTCAAGATGATGCTGACCTGGACTTCAACCTGGCTGACACTTTCATTGGACAGTCTTTTCATCAGGAACTTTCCAGTCCTGAGATGTCTGGGAAATCTTCAGACTTGTCCTTGTCAGGTCATTCTAATGACATTCTGTCTCGGAAACAACTTATTCAGGAGCAACAACAAGCTCGTGATCTAGCACATCTTCTACCACAGGCTGCAAGCAAACAAGAGGCCACTCAAGTTCCTGTCTGTTTTTACTACAAAAATGGTGTGTTTATGAGAAAGTGGCGTCCACCTGATGTTTCTGCAAATGAAGAGTGGATGATCACCCATCAAATTGTTCTTCCAAAGTCTTATCATCAAGAAACTCTTAGTCTGGCCCATGACAATCCTATGTCAGGTCATTTGGGTATCAAGAAGACCCTTCAACGTGTCAGGAACCATTTCTTCTGGCCTTCCATGAGGTCCGATGTACAGGAGTACTGCAAATCCTGTCATACTTGTCAAATTGTTGGGAAGCCGAACCAGAATATTCCAAAGGGTCGACTTAAGCCCATTCCTGCTTTTGAAGAACCTTTCAGTCGAATCATCATTGACTGTGTTGGACCATTGCCAAAGACTAGATCTGGTTTTGAGTACCTACTGACTATCATGTGTGCTTCCACTCGGTTTTCTGGGGTAATTCCACTTCGTAACATCAAGGCGAAGACTATCATCAAGGCTCTTAGCAAGTTTTTCTGCTTTGTTGGTCTTCCTCAGTCTATTCAGTCTGATCAAGGGTCAAATTTCATGTCTGGCATATTTCAACAAGTTATGCACGAGCTTGGTATTAAACAATACAGGTAATCAGCTTGCCATCCTGAAAGTCAAGGTGCTTTGGAGAGGTTCCATCAAACCCTGAAGAACATGATAAGGACCTACTGCCTTGACACAGAGAAAGACTGGGATGAAGGTGTCCATCTTCTTCTGTTTGCTGCCGTGAAGCTGTTCAGGAGTCTCTTGGGTTCAGTCCTATAGAGCTTGTTTTTGGGCATACAGTCCGTGGACCTCTGAAGCTTCTGAAGGAAAAGTTGCCGGCGGAAGATGATGTCCCAATGAACTTGCTTCAGTATGTCTCTGACTTGCGTAATCGTCTCTCTAAGGCTTGTGACTTTGCTAAATCAATCTCAAAGAGGCTCAGGGCAAAATGAAAACCAGATATGACTTTCATTCCCTAAAACTGGTGACAAAGTTCTTGCGCTTTTGCCAGTTTCTGGAAACCCTCTAAGAGCCCGATATTTCGGCCCTTACACTGTCCTCAAAAAAGTCAGTGATCTAAATTATGTAATTTTAACCCCTGGAAGGAGGAAACAAAAACAAATGTGTCACATCAACATGCTGAAAGAATACATTGACAGAGACACTAAGCAAAAGCCAGTCAATGTAGTAAATGCAATTGAACTGGAAAATTCTGAAGAAGATTGTGACTGCCCCTTGGAAAATGAACCTGGTCCAGCCAAACTTGAAAATTCAGACATTCTTCAAAATATTGACAGCAAGTTGTCCCACCTGGACCCTTTTCAACAACAACAGCTAAAACAGCTCATATTTAAATATAGTCACATATTCCCTGACGTTCCATCAAGGACTGATATGGTTTGCCATGATGTCATCCTACAAGATGATGCCAAGCCTGTAAAACAGCATCCTTACAGAATGAATCCAGAGAAGCAGAAATACCTTAAACAAGAAGTGAAACCAATTGATGCAAAAGTAAAAGTTATCACTGAATTTCCTGAACCTACAACTAAAAGACAACTAATGAGATTTTTAGGGATGGCTGGCTACTACAGAAAATTCTGTAAAAATTTCTCTATCATTTCTGAACCTTTGACAAATTTACTGAAGAAAAATGCAAAATTTGTTTGGGATGAAAAATGTCAAAATTCATTTGACCAACCGAAAGCTATCTTCAAAAATGCACCAGTTCTCTTATCTCCTAATTTCAAAAAGGAGTTCAAGTTGGCTGTTGATGCCAGTGATATTGGTGCAGGCGCAGTTTTACTGCAAGAAGACACTGATGGAGCAGATCATCCTGTTTGTTATTTTTCCAAAAAGTTTGATAAACATCAGAAAAACTATTCAACAATTGAAAAAGAATGTTTGGCACTTGTTTTGGCTTTAAAACATTTTGAAGTCTATTTGACTTGTTCAGCTACTTCCATCAAGGTCTTCAGTGATCACAATCCCCTCACATTCTTGCATAAGATCAAAAACAAGAATCAAAGATTACTGAGATGGAGTTTACTTTTGCAGGAGTATGATTTGGATATTTCTCACATCAGGGGAAAAGATAATGTTATCCCAGATACACTTTCACGCATGTAATTTTATTTCCTTATTTGATTGTGAAAAATGTAATTTTACTTTTCTATTTATTGTGAAAATTGCACTGGTTGTTATGTATATGATTGTTATAATGATCAATGATACTTTTTGTGTAAAGTTCAAGATTATACTGATTATAAAACTGTGTTCATTTTCACAAAAGAAAGCTTTTACCAAACCTTTCTTTTCTTAAAGAGGGTAGGTGTTATGTATGAGTATTTTATGTACAGCATTGTATATCATTTGTAAATGGAGAGTTGTTACATGCTGTTTTTGCTGCCTAGCTGGTCAGCTATTTATTTTGTTCATCAGCACCCTCTGGTGGTGTGTCTGTAGCAAAACATGATCTGATGCAATACCCCCCTCCTTTGTGATGAAATAGAGGCTGAATCCAAATCTCCACCCTCTGGACTTGCAGACTGAGCCCTCACGGACTTCAGGCGTACTTCATGTGACATCTTCACCATCATCACGTAAAGGCTGCAAGAGCGGGAGTCTGCAGAATTATAAAAAAAAGCTGATAGACATGCTTCGAGTCTGTTTCACTCATCTCCGTGCAAATGCATATTGATTACCTCTATAGCCTATATTTCTGTATCATGATGTTGAATTTTATATCTGGCCTACGATATTCAAGTAACGTTTTAATATTATAAATTTATAATAAGTTTATGTGGTTTTGTGTGTGTGTGAATGTGCTTTTTTCTGTCAGCAATTTGGAAAAATTAAAACGTCACGTCCATATTGCAATGAATTGTGGATAATTACACTAGTCAAGTCTGCACCCCCAGCAGACTCTCTGGAAGTCCGCAGAAAGTCCGCTTGAGGCCCCTTGTGGACTGGATCAATTGTGGATTTAAACAGCCCTCAGCACTCCCGGACTTCCCGTGAACGCGCCTGCAAAGTCCGCGAGTCTGCGAGTGCGGTGAAGTGCGGACATTTGGATGCAGCCAGACTAGTGCTTTCTAGAAGCTTCTGGCATCTTCCTGCCTGAAGGGGGCGGGATTACCCAGGAATCCTGTAGATCTTTCCAGAATGTTGCTAGTCTATATAAATGCTGTGATTTTGGTCAGTACGGGCAGAGTTTTTGTTTTGGCAACAGAGTTACATAGTGGCATTAGAGTGTTATTTTAAGATAAAACAGTGGATTTTTTGTGAAGTTTTTTTGGTGAAGACTAAATTTGTTTAAGTTGTCATTGCTGGATTTCTTTGTTGTGATTTTCAAGTCATAACAAATTGGAGGTTCCAATTTAGATAAACCATTCATTGGATCAACGATTGGATTCACCAAAGATTAAAGCTGATCTATCATGTTTAAATCTTGCAACTATTTGAAAAACCAGCAATCATGACTTTTGATG
This sequence comes from Gymnothorax javanicus, assembly GCA_029692085.1. Lineage (NCBI taxonomy): Eukaryota > Metazoa > Chordata > Actinopteri > Anguilliformes > Muraenidae > Gymnothorax > Gymnothorax javanicus. Next base: position 164,404,881 of record CM056195.1, read on the forward strand.
TTGAAAATTTTTTGAAAACTTCAACCCAGGAATCAATTGTGCTGGCAAAGAAGAAGGACTTGCTGCAAATAGCCTCAACCCTTTGATTATCTGATGTGAAAATATAAATGCTGTGATTTTGGTCAGTAGGGGCAGAGTTTTTGTTTTGGCAACAGAGTTACATAGTGGCATTAGAGTGTTATTTTAAGATTAAACAGTGGATTTTTTGTAGAAGTTTTTTTTTTTTAGTGAAGAATAAATTTTTTTAAGTTGTCATTGCTGGTTTTCTTTGTTGTGATTTTCAAGTCATAACAGTCATGCTTATTAGTACTACGTCCACTCAAGCCTAATGGGTCCAGTGAGGAGCCAGGCTACACATAGCGAGGTCATGTTGCATTTAAAAGTAGTGTGTCCATTCTTGATCCAGGTAATTGCATTGGTGGAAGCAGACATGCGCAGCCAATGTTTTGACCCTGGATATCTCTATGGACTTCCTGGTCATCCAGGAGGCAGTGGGTGTTCCACTGTACACATAGTTTATTTCACTAGGTAGAATGTTTCTCAGGACCAAGATGACACTTCATCTTGCCTCTTTGCATCTGTCGGGGTTGCAGACGTGTGCTAGAGGGAGCGGCATGAGCCTATTCTTTAGAGGGTGGCGAGACCCTGCCCGCAGGTACAGATGCGAGGGCACCAAGTGGTGTGTTCTCTGGGAAATTAGCCTAACAGGTTTAGCGAGGAGCCAGGCTACTGTTGGGAAACAGGATTTTTGGGTGTTAGCAATATGAGGTGAGCCAGACGGTTTGATCAATGGGTGATGAATGTGTATTAGGAGATAAAGAGAAGCCGTCGGGTCCAAGAGGATATATCGCCTATTTACGACTTCCAGCTGGGATCTCCGTTTGTCTTCAGTTCCGATAGGACACGATATGCACTAGCACCTTTTAGTTGGAGGTTCCGTATGCCCACATATGGAGCTCACTTCCGAGGGTTGGGAACCTATTGAACCAATTAAGTTGATTGGTTCAGGAGAGGCCCAATTGTAGAGTATTCCTTTTTATCAATGTGTAAACCCTGGAACCAATTAGCAACAACTTCTGATAACATTAAAGAAATCATATGCAAATGTCTGTACTTTAACATGTATAAAGTTTCTTACAAAATGAATTTTGAACTCTGCATCATGCCATTGTTCCCACGGCCGGCTGTGTATAAACTTTTTCCTGCTTTTGCTATGAACATCGGAGTCTGCTTCTTCATCGGGACAATGTTCTTGGTTTTTTGTTCATTTACCAACAAATTTGGCGCTGCGAAGCAGGGTGGATTTGTTTCCGGACCTCCGTGAGTTTCCTGACCAATTCAAGAAAAGTGAGTACTTTGTTTTATCACAATATTGTTTGGAAGGCAAAACTACGGAGATCTGGAACACTGCCACTTGAGGTAACCGGGACAATGCCCTCACCTGTGAAACAATACCCAATTAAACCACAAGCTGCTCAAGCAGTTGACTCAATTATTCAATCGTTGCTTTCACAGGGAGTCATTGAACCATGTGCATCACCCTGTAATTCTCCTATCTGGCCAGTCCAAAAACCAGATGGCTCATGGCGCTTGACAATTGATTACAGGACAATTAATGCTGCTGCGGATAAACTTGTTGAACAATTGTTGCTGACCCAAACACTCTCCTTGCTGATATCAAACCCACTCACTGTATATTCTCTGTTATAGATATAGCCAATGGATTCTGGGCCCTGCCTGTCGCTGAAAACTCAAGAGCATGGTTTGCCTTCATACGCAAGTACACACAATACACCTGGACTCGTATGCCTCAGGGGTTCCATAACAGTCCAACACTTTTCCATCGCGCAATGGCTGACATTTTAGCAACGGTTTCATGGTCTCAGTATAGAGGGACAAAATGCCTCCAGTACGTTGATGATATTCTCGTGGCTTCTTCTGACCCTGTCTCGCATTTCCAGGCTCTGAAAGCTTTATTCAGAACATTGAAAAAGTACAATATGAAAGCAAGTCCAAAAAAGGCCCAAATTGCACAGGACACTGGCCAATATTTGGGCTTTACCATTTCCCAGGGCTCAAAGCAACTCATTATTGATAGGAGAACCGCTATTGCCACTGCTCCGCGTCCCCCGCACTGTACGAGATGTCCGTAAGATTCTGGGACTTTTTAACTTCTGCAGAAACCACATACCTGACTTTTCTGTAATTGCAGCACCAATCAGTGCTCTTCTGAAGGGCCCATGTCGCCCACTGGAGACAGTTGATTGGACTCGTGAGTGTGAAAATGCATTTACTGTTCTAAAGTCTGCTCTTACCTCTGCCCCTGCTTTAGGTTTCCCCTGCTCTGACCTGCCGTTCTTTCTATGGTCAGCTGTTAAACAAGGGCACATGACAGCCATTCTTACCCAGCCCCATGGAGGCGTGCAACGGCCTGTTGCATACTATTCTTCTCGCCTGGACTCTGTGGCTTCAGGTCTTTCCCCTTGTTTACAGGAAGTGCAGGCTGCCGCTACAGCAGTGACAGTCTCTGCCCCCCTGTTTTCAGAGGCTCTACTCTCTGTCAATGTCTCACACGCTCTGCATAACATTCTGACCCAAGGCCGTTTCTCCCGTGTTTCAGCAGCCAGGTGGACTCGATGGGAAGCCATCTTGTTGGCTCCACATATCACACTCATCCACTCCCCGGCTGTGAACCCAGCCAACCTCTTACCTGTAGAGGGTGATGGGGAACCACATGAGTGCCCGCTGTCTCCAGATTTCTCAGCCAATCCTGAAATCTCTGAAACGCCACTTCCTGACAATGATTTGTCACTCTTTGTTGATGGATCTCGTTTCTACAATGGGGCTCATCCAGTTACAGGGTATGCAGTTGTTGACATTTCTGGCCAAATAATGGCGTCCGGCCGCCTTCCAAGTTCAGATTCAGCACAGGTGGCTGAACTTGTTGCCCTCACTCATGCTTGTGAGTTAGGCTCTGGGAAATGCCTTACCGTGTACACTGATTCCAGGTATGTGTTCAGGGTCGTCCATGACTTCATGGTTAACTGGTCATCTCGGGGTTTTCTGACTTCATCAGGTACCCCGATAAAAAATGGGAGGGGGGATTGTTCAGAATCTCATAACTGCCTCTAAGCTACCAGACAAACTAGCGGTCGTAAAAGTCAAAGCGCACACAAAAGGACAAGATGCCATCAGCTTGGGTAATCACTGAGCAGATGAAGCTACCAAAGCAGCAGCTTTAAATGACTCACTGCCCACCTATAAAACCGCAACTATTAAAATGTCGGAGCCGATTGAAATGGACATTGCTAAACTATAGAATGATTGTACAAGAGCAGAAAAGTGGACTTGGATCGAGAATGCATGCACTCTTCACGACGATAACATTTGGCGCACACAGGATGGGAAAGTTGTCACTCCTCTGTGCATCCTTTCACTGCTTTGCGAGGTATACCATAGTGCCGCACACAATGGAGAAAGAGCAATGCGACACAACATTTCGCTTTTACTGGTGGGCTCCAAAATGACAAAAGTCATGAAAGATTTCATCAGACGTTGTATCATTTGTGCACAATGTAACCAAGGCCCAAAAATCAAAGTCATGATGAAACACCAACCACGACCCACTGGCCCCTTTCAGCAAATCGAAATGGATTTCATTGGCCCGCTTCCAAAAAGCCATGGAAAACAATACTGCCTTATACTCATTGACCACTTCAGGCGCTGGGTAGAGGCTTACCCTGTAACTTGTGCAAATGCCGCCACCACAGCAAAAATAATAGCATCTGAATTCTGCCCACGCTGGGGTCTTCCCTGTTTCATAGATTCAGACCAAGGAACCAACTTTACAGGGAAGGTCATGAAACAGATATGTTTGTATCTCGGAATCAAACAGAAGTTCCATTGCCTGTACCATCCTCAAAGTTCAGGTCTGGTTGAACGGACAAATCGGACGCTGAAAGAAAAGCTGACCAAAGTGCTGCTGTCAAAAGGGGGAAGCTGGGTCCAGGGCCTCCTGGCCGCACTCCTGGCAATGAGAGCAACCCCTAATGCGGTAACGGAGCTGTCTCCATACGAGCTGGTGACTGGCCCGAGCCATGTCACTCGCCCCTGGTCTCTGTAAGGGATGAGAGGACTCTCTTATAGTAGGAGACACTTTGTTGAACTACCGCAAAAACTTGAATGAAGCTGTGAAAAACCTAACCACCCATGCTTTGTCATTACAGACTTTGAAAGATCAACAAAAGGAGGGGGGACACGAAGCAGAGAAATACGAACCTGGACAATGGGTTATGATAAGAGCCCCTCATCCTAAATCTTTCCAACCTTGATGGGAAGGACCCCATCAGGTTTTACTAACCTCTGAGTCTGCTCCTCGAGTTACAGGTATCCCGGTCTGGATCCACTACTCCCGTGCTAAGCTGTGCCCATCACCCGAAGACACCACCAAACTACTGAAGGATGACTCAAACCAGGCTACCTCGGACACCCGCAGCCTTCATTAATCAGGTGCATGCGTTCCCATACACCCACATAACCAAATTGAATATTTTAGTTTGCCGGGGTGTATTCATCAGTCACTACCAAGTGTGGAATACAACCACCTACTATGCAAACAATTTCATTTCTAATAATAATCAGTGTTTTGAGATATGGCGGAATCAGTGCTGCGGACAACAATAATATTTACATGCAATTAGTGCATATGACAGCCAAGCATGCTAACAAAACTGGCTGTTTTGTGTGTGGATTAATACCACGTTCTGTCGCACGTGGTGTTCCAATGATGTCTGCACCTATCACTTCCAAATACAACACAGAAGAAACAGAATCCGCACCTACCAATGGCAGAACTGAGCTCATCATCAGACCTAAACATACACTTGATTCTGAACCCATTAACATTGCTCTGTCTCTGGGACCCTATCTGTGGTGTCTCAAACAAAATGGTTCTGTTCCTGTTGGAGAGACCCTGGACTGCAACAAGGTCATGAACTATCACAATCATCCTGTATTAAACCACACTGCTATGGGAGTCTATTGGGTTTGTGGGAACAATGCTTATTCTCAGTTACCTAATGCATGGTCTGGTATCTGTGCTCTAGGACATCTGGTCCCAGCCATGAGAATTACATCTACTTTACCTGCACGAGTCAGATATGAAAGGTCGACTGACATTTTTGGAACCACCATCAATCTGTATGGAAGAGAGTGCTTGGGGCCCTCATTCCTTCTTATGGGGTTATTTCAGCTTTGGATCAAATTGGTGACTCCTCCAGAGAAGTAGAGCTTCTAGCCAATAGCACGGTATTAGGCTTAAGCAAAATTTCTGAGGAATTAACAGCTGTTAGAGTGATGGCTCTGCAGAACAGAACTGCACTGGACTATATTCTTTCCGCTCAGGGTGGAGCATGTAAAGTCATTGGTATAGAATGTTGTTCTTACATTCCCAATAATCAGGATGATTTAAAGAATGTTATTTCCAAAATCAACAATGTCTCCCGAGTAGCACATGAAATATCACCTGCAAGATCTGATTTTCTTGATTAGTTGCCAAATTATTTGGGTAATCTAGGTAAAATTGTGGTTGAATACATTTTTCTGATTATACTGGGATTATGTATACTTGTCTTATTGAAGGCGTGAAATTCATCCTCATACAATTAATCTGGGGTAAAGCGAGGAAGGAAACGGCACAACTTGTTCACTATAACAGGACTCCAACAGCAGCCGTAATATAGATCCAAGGTGTGATGAATCAGGTGTACTTGAATAATACCCTCACATTGTATTCTCTTCTCTCCCTCTTACACCGGTGAGGACACCTGCACCAGGCCACACTTCCGTAGACAGGACGCCGAGCTTTCGGACCATGCTGCCTTAAACTTCTGTGCTAGAAGACTACTGCACAAGACAACCCACCACAACAATGTCGGCCATTATACAGCCCATTGTTGTAGAATTCAAAAGGACTTGTGCCATGGACAATAATGGCATTTACATGTGACCGGTACATCTGACAGCCAAACATGCCAATAAATCAGAGCTGTTATGTCTGTGAACTCTAAGTAGCAGTACCTATACTTGGTAATAGGCTATGTACATGATGTATTTTTGGAATGTTTCTGTGACATTTCTTTCCTGTTCTTTCCTCTTTTGCACAGCCGATCACTAACAGTGGGTCTTCTGCATCTCAAACTCATGCCTCTTTCATATAGCCTTCCGGTGCCGGTCATTGACAGATGACATTGGGCCTCGAGAGTCTGGGTCTGTTCAAGGTTTCTCCCACTTCACCAGGGAGTTTTTCCTTGCCGCTGTCGCCTCTATGGCTTGCTCTCTTGGTCCCTGGCCTGGTATCTGTGTGGAGTTGTTGTTGTTGTAGATATTTTGTCATTAGAAATTCATTTGCCATTACTCTTGTAATTTTCTTTTTGACTATTTCACTGTAAAGTTGACCTCATCATTCGTTGTCTGTTGGGTCAAAAAGGAGGGACTGTTGGGAAACAGGATTTTTGGGTGTTAGCAATATGAGGTGAGCCAGACGGTTTGATCAATGGGTGATGAATGTGTATTAGGAGATAAAGAGAAGCCGTCGAGTCCGACAGGACATAGCACCTATTTGCGACTTCCAGCTGGGATCTACGTTTGTCTTCAGTTCTGACAGGACACGATATGCACTAGCACCTTTTAGTTGGAGGTTCCGTATGCCCACATACGGAGCTCACTTCCGAGGGTTGGGAATCTATTGAATTAAGTTGAACCAATTAAGTTGAGAGGTTCAGGAGAGGCCCAATTGTAGAGTATTCCTTTTTATCAATGTGTAAACCCTGGAACCAATCAGCAACAACTTCTGAGAACATTAAAGAAATCATATGCAAATTTCTGTACTTTAACATGTTTAAAGTTTCTTACAAAATGAATTTTGAACTCTGCATCATGTTGTTGTTCCCACGGCCGGCTGTGTAATAAACTTTTTCCTGCTTTTGCTACGAACATCGGAGTCTGCTTCTTCATCGGTACAACGTTCTTGGTTTTTTATTAATTTACCAACACTACACATAGCGAGGTCATGATGCATTTAAAAGTAGTATGTCCATTCCTGATCCAGGTAATTGCATTGTTGGTAGCAGACGTGCGCTAAAGGCTTGGCAGCCTTTTGCAGCTAATGTTTTGACCCTGGATATCTCTAAGGACTTCCTGGTCATCCAGGAGGCAGTGGGTGTTCCACTGTACACATAGTTTATTTCACTCGGTAGAATGTTTCTCAGGCCAAGATGACACTTCATCTTGCCTCTTTGCATCTGTCGGGGTTGCAGACGTGCGCTAGAGGGAGCGGCATACGCCTATTCTTTCGAGGGTGGCGAGACCCTGCCCGCAGGTACAGACACGAGGGCACCAAGCGGTGTGTTTACTGGGAAACGAGCCTAACGGGTCCAGCGAGGAGCCAGGCTACACATGGTTTAGTTGCTCGCAAAATTTAACTTAACTTGCTGGTGATGGTTCTGCTGTTTTGGGGGATTCTGAAGTTCTGCTCCATACCTAATTTTGCTGTTGTTTAGTACTTTCTTGCTATGCATGATAGAGAACAGCTCCAGAGCAGAACCTTCCGCTAAGCTCAAATTTCATTACATCTACATGTCAATAAATTTTTTCAATCAGAATACATGAGTTTACCTGACTGAAATAAGTGGAAATAGTTCAGGCAGGAAACTCGGGGCATTCTACATTACCTATGCGGTTGTCTGCATCAGCGAGAATACTCCAATCGCAGACCGGAAACCGCAAAGAACCTATTACGTTGGTCTATTTAAGCACAATCAGCAAGAACACCTTTGCTGCTCAATTCTGATGCCTTACGTGCAAGGTGAGAAATGTGTTTTGCTTGCCACCTCCACCTGTTTGGTTCTGCTCTGTCTTACAGTGGGGGGATTCTTAAGTTCTGCTCCCAACCTAATTTTGTTGTTGTTTAGTAAGTTCTTGCTATGCATGGTAGAGAGCACCTCCAGAGCAGAACCTTCCGCCAAACTCAAATGTCATAACATCTACATGTTAATAAATTTGTTCAATCTTAATACATGAGTTTACCTGACTGAACTAAAAATTGTGTATTGTGTATTTCAATCAGCCTTATTCAAAAAAGGCATTTTAATCTTTGTCCTCCATTTAATTTTTCAACAATTTAAACAATGTAACCTTTTTTACTTCATGCAGAGTGCAGTGCTCGGAGGAGAGGAAGTTGAGGACTGGACTCAGGTACAAGGATGGATTTGGTTGTATTTAATAACCAAATGCATGGCATAAGGCACAAATGTAGAAATACAAAACAGCAAGGAACAGAGGTTCCTAAATCAGAGTACTATGCGTAATACAAAGTCTGGGCTACACTACAGTAAAATTGTTTTGCAAATAGGAAACAAAATCGGAAATGAAGTTCCTTAATTAACTACGTACTGGTAAAGCAATAAACAGCACGGTTTCTAGGTTTTAGCAAAAGTTTGTGAATTCGTACAACAAGCCTATACAAGACTTATGTCAAGCAGGCATGAGGTTACACAGACTTCAAAGTTTTTCTAATTGTCATCCAATCTGAGCAGGTGGACAGATCAAAACTGCATGTAAGTTATGGTACATTGGGAACAGATATCAGTGTTAACTGATCCCATTTGATTTTTTCATATTGAGTCATTTGTGTGCTATGAATGATTTTTCATGATGATTTGTAAATTAGTGTTTGTTTTAATGAATGTATTTTCACAAATATTTTTGTAATGAAAGGTGGGAAATGGAGAGGTCCTGATTCAATTTTTTTTTGGTGCATATGTAGCTCCATCTTGACTACATATTGGCAATAGTTTGTTCAATTAGAAATAAGTTTGTAGTGACCTTTAAGTTGGGTTATTATTGCTATTCAGTGGGGGGATCAAATGTGTTATTGATTATCTATTTTTGGACCAAATCTTTGAACAACATAAAGTGATTGTTATGGAAGTGGTGATGAAGATGTGTGATCCTTTTTTGTTCCCAGGTACAATAGTTGTAACAACTGGGTCCCGTGCCCCCGTGACCGGCACGGAGGACAGGAAATTGAGGACTGGACAGGTGCAAGGATGGACTTGGTAGTAGGTTCTATTATGCCGACTGCGCAAGCAGAAGGCATACCCAAGAAAAGATCCAAACAAAATAGGAAGCGAGGTTCCTTAAAGGGGACCTATTTTGCTATTTTTCCAAGTTTATATTTTGGTCTTTGACTCCCCTAGAGTACTCCTGATCGCGCAAAAAAAAAAAAAGGGTATTTATTTCGCTCATACTGCCATCCTCAAAAAACTGCATTTGTAGTACATTGTAGTCTCTGCCTGAAACGCCTCACTGGGGTGGCTCTTCCGCTATGGCCCCCACTCCCGTGTACCCACTTTCTTCTGACTGGCCAGCTCTGTGGAGGGCGGAGTTGGGCGGACGAGGCTGCAGAACGCAGTTTTCCGTGTCCGGCTCCCCAGAGTGAAACCTGAGACACGTCTGCAATCTGATAAGGAAGCGGCGGGCAATCTAACGTTATACTTGTTATATAGATCTAATGACATGATCTTGTTCTAACAAACGAAGCGACAAAAGTGGAGGATGCAGTGCGAATATCTCTCAGCGCAAGCTCAAATTTGCTATCGGCTACAGTTTGCTACAGCAACAGTTGGTGAGTACCGCGGTTTTTCTAGTCCTAGCTAGGATGCAGGGGAAGCTAGAATCCACCCCATATAGACACATTTGTAGAACAGGTCGACATGCCCAAGTGTAGACCGGAGACCGTAGAAATCCGGTGGGTCTGAGTTTAGAGGGAAACATGCACAGTGAGGAGCAGCTAAAAGTGGACCAACAGCTTATGGACTGCTTCGGTGTGTATTAGGACCTGTTGGGTCGTGTGCATAGCTGTGGTGTGTTGTTAGCGTGGAGCAACGAACACCTTCCGCGCTGGTATATGACGGAGGGGCGAAAGCTCCAGGCTAAACGGCCTTTTCGGAAATTCCATGTAATGGTTTACTTACTGCGTCCGGAATGACCAGCTTTTCCTCGCGGAGAATGGGCGCGTTATGGATTGTCTTGCGTGAGCAAGCTAGAGCTCGGTATTGTTATGAGCATAATGCAGGTTTTACAGACCGTAAGTTCCGTCTGCGTGAACCGTTGCTTATGTGGAGCTAGCGAATCGATCACTTTTACAGGAAATAATTTAATATTCAGTAGCCGATTTAATACTCAATCAACAGCAATGCAGAGAAATCGTTTGTGATACCATACACGTTATAGCCTGTGCTTTTCCTATTTCTTTCACCGTAGCATCAGAGAGCTTGCTCAGACATTGGGGATGTATCAGGCTGACCCGGTCATGGATAAGTAAAGCGATCGTTTCACAAGCACCCAAAAAACTCACCCCAAGCTTTGCAAAACCTACGTCTGGTCTAACTGCAGCCCACCTCGGCAGACACATACAGCACCTCTCCGGTTAGCTTCAACTGTAGTGGCTACAATCAGGCAACGTTATGATGAAACTGTCACATTGATGTTTACCGAAGTAACACAAGCATACCGATCAGAATCGCTGCATATAAGTTAACCAGGAGCGTTTTTAATTAGCAGAGCAGGGGAACTAACATGCAGTAGCTGATAAGTGGCCATGACTTTGAATGTAATCTGTCGCGCAAAAAATTCGTTTCGCGTCCGGTGTGAAAGCGGCTTGACATGCCCGTATTCGCGTCTTTGCATTGACTTTGAATGTAATCTGTCGCGCGAAAAATTCGTTTCGTGTCCGATGTGAAAGCAGTTTTATGGATAGTACGCGACAGCTAGAGAGAGCTCGGTTATGTTAGGAACATAATACAGGTTTTGCAAACTGTACGTTCCGTTAGGGCGGCTTTTTTTTTTTTTCCGGCTTTTTATTAGCCACAACAATTTCTAAAGGGGGATGAAATTATGTCAAGGTAGTGCAGAGAAATCATTTGTAAACCGGTAGAGCTTCTGCGTTTCGCATTGCTTTCTTGGTAGCACCAGAGAGCTTGCTCAGACATTTGTGAAGTATCCTGCTGATCCCGGTCATGGATAAGTGAAGCGATCACTAACTGTAGAGCCTACAGTCGGGCAACGTTATGATGAAACTGCCACATTGATGCTTACCGAAGTAACACAAGCATACCGATCAGAATTACTGCATATAAGTTAACCAGGAGCATTTTTAATTAGCACGACACGCAAACTAACATGCAGTAGCTGGTGACCCGAGCGGTCATAACCACAGAGACAAACCCTTGCAATACAGGTTTTACAGACAGCAAGTTCTGTTACTGTGAACAGTTGTACCAAGCATCCAAATTACAAACAAGTATTAAAAGTTAGCTTCAAATGAGGTTTATGTTCACACACCTTCTGTAGAATTTCCCCTGATATCACTCTTGCATATTTAGGACACAAGCATTAGCAACAGCAACTTGGCTACGTTAGCCGCTGTGCTACAGCCACAATCAACTGGCTATCACGTCAGGTTGGCTTATGCAGTAAAGCAACTTACAGCTTCTGTGTCTGTGAGTCATGGACAGTCGCGACCGATACAGGCTTTATCTTCAGATATATTTTACCAAGCCTGCCTTTGAGGCCAGTTGTTAGTGCTAACTATCGCTAGCGGTCCTGCTAGCCACCCGTAACACGTTAGCTTCACTTACATTATTTGCTGTTATATGGTTACTTACAGCTTGTGGCTACCAGCGCTTGATCGATGCAGCTGCTTCAGGTTTGAGAAGCAGCTGAAACGCTTGATCCTGTGTCGAATTGTCCTTTATTGACAAAGCTGTCCTTGGTGAAATGCTGAGCACAAACAGCTAACGCTCCATTTGGCTGTGGCTGTTTGCTGCCAGCAAAGGAAAAAAGCTACCCACTGATTTCTGGTGGCATCGTCTTTTCGAAGAGAAGTATTTGTTTTTCTTCGCGTCCAAAAGTAAACGGACAAGTAGCTTTGGGAGAGATACTAACAAAATTGCAGCTCAAATGATCTGCGGTTCGTCTTTTGTATTTCCAAAAGTGTCAACGCTACTGAGGCATAGTATGATCTGCCGTTGTTAGTGCCTGCTAGAATAGTTTCCGGTGTGGGCAGGTCCAGCGCCATGATTGGCTCTGGCTAGGTCTGTACTAATTGGATGGCACAACCTGACGTCAGGTTTTACCCAGATCTCGTGAAGATCTCGGGAGGAGCTGTTCAGAGAGGAAATCAGGCTCACGAAATCACGTTCTTGGATTACGGCAAAACCCCTGTATCTTATGTTTAGAAACTTTTCAGAGGTTGAGCATGGACAACCAACATTATAACATTACTAATATGTATTAAAAGAAGGATCAGCACAATAGGTCCCCTTTAAATAATAGAGTGCTGGAATTACATGACGCTACATTCGATTGCTTTGTCTTACAATAAACACGTGATACGCTAAATAGAAGCCTTAGACAAAAGACACAGAACAGCACAGGCGTGTGGCTTACACGACTTTGCAATGAGGAAGTGTGAAGCTCGGTCATTTATACCACTGCTACCACTCAGCGGCAATGAACAGATGATTCCAGTTAAATGATGAGTGGGGGTGCGGTCAAGGTTTTAATTAGCTGCCGTGCTGGACTAAGGAGGCGAGGCCTGACAGTACCCCCTACTCTGGGGATCCAAAATGTCGTCACGTTCAACCCAGCTCCTCTCCTCCGGACCATAGCTTTCTCAGTCTACCAGGTACTGGACTTTGCCTGCTCGCCTTCTGGACTGGGGCAGGCTGCGCACCCGGTAGGCTGGACCTCCGTCCTTCTCCAGGACAGGGGGAGAGTCTTTGGGGGGGGTTCGCCTCCGCTAGGGGTCTAGCATGCACCAGCCTGAGCAGGGAGACATGGAATGTGTTGTTAATGTGGTAGTTGGAGGGCAGTTGGATTGAGCATGATGACTCATTGACCCTCCGGAGGACAAGGAAAGAACCGATGAACCATGGGGAGAGCTTCTTGCAGGGCAGGCGGAGGTGCAGGTCCCTGGTGGAGAGCCAGACCTTATCCCCCCGCTGGTACTGGGGATAAATCCTGGCGTCGTCAGTCCACCTGGATCTTCTGATGGCGGAGAGCCCTCCTGATCTGAATGTTGGTGTTTTCTCAGACCCTCTCCGCCTCAGAGAACCAGGCGTCCACAACCGGGACCTCTGTCTGGCTCTGGTCCTATGGGCACAGGGGAGGTTGCCGTCCAAGCACGCACTGCAAGGGGCTGAGTCCAGTGGACGCACTCTTGAAGGACTTCTGGGCATATTCAGCCCAGGGCATGTATTGTGACCAGTCCCTCTAGTGCTAAGGGCAGTAGGCCCAGAGGAACCTCCCCAAATCTTGGATGGCTTGCTCCGCCTGCCCGTTCCTCTGAGGGTGGTATCCCAAGGTGAGACTCACTGTAGCCCCCAGCTTCTTGAAGTAGGCTCTCCAGACATGGGAGGTGAACTGTGGCCCATGGTCCGATACGATGTCCTCCAGAAGGCCAGAATTACGGAATACCTTCTCGAAAATAGTGTCGGCAACTTGGAGTGCAGCTGGTAATGAGGAATAAAGCACAAACTTGCAAAACTTTTAAAATCGATCAATGATCACGAGTATGCATGTGTTACCGATGTGACCAGGGTCGATGTGGAACGGGGAATGGGGTTAGCTTACCCACGGGCAGCTGGCGCGGTGACTTGGAGATTGTGCACAAGCACACGGCTGCCTCCATGTTGGAGGCCAGGTGGGGCCACCAGTATTTTCGACTGATTATAACGGTTGTTCATTTGGCTCCGAGATGTCCTGCTGACAGAGGTTTGTGCCCATAGTTACTCTTTCGCGAAGACATGAAGGGACAAACTATTTACCCATTGGGACAAGGGTAGTGGGCGGATTCCACCTCGTCTCCCTTGCAATCTCTCAATGCAACTGCCACTTGATTGGAGCGAGAACGCAGGAGGGTGGCAGGATGGAATCTTTGGTTTCTGGATCGTTCTCTGATTCGTATCTTCGGGAGAGGGAGTCAGCTTTCACATTTTTGGAGCTTTAATTAGGTTTTAGATTTTAATTAGCCAGCATGCTGGACCGTAGGAGGCAAGACCTGATAGTAGTAAATTGACGTCTTGTGAAGGTGGAGATCTGAGGCCTTATCCACAAAGCTCTCTTAGGGTTTATGAACTCATAAACTGCTGGTAACTCCCTCTTAGTATTTTACGTGGTATTCATGATCCACCCGTAGATTTTAAGAGCGTGCGTAACGTGATCATAATTTACGGGAGGTCTGGAGCACTCTTAAAGGTGCACTTTGCAAGTTTGTTGACATCACTTCTGTTGACATTCGAATTCAAACAAAACAGAGGTAGCTCGCCCCTCCCTCCCATAGTTCCCTCCCCCTCCCATGCTTCCGTAACTGTCAACTCTTGTTGGTGATTGGCCGGAAAGGTTTGTTATGTTATGGGGCACAGCCTGTGCCCCTTGTGTTTATTTGCAGTTTGTGACGCCTGTGCAGTCTCCAGAGCCCGGGTTTTTTTTTACAGTGAATTCAGGGGCAAGCAGCTAGCGGATCGTGGGGAGATGTCGGCGAATTGAGACAAAAATATAATCATGCAGAAAATAAACAAACTTGCATAGTGCACCTTTAATGTCGACTTAGTTCTGCGGTTCTCAAAGTGTGGGGCTCGCCCCACGAGTGGGAAAAGGAGAATATGCTAGAGGGGCGTAGCGAGCTGGAGGAAATACGCTGCTTTTATGCCTATCTTTCTTAAAGGTGCACTATGATTGTTGTACTAGTTTTATGTAATGCTGTCTGTACATAGTGACAGTTTTAGCAAATATGACAAAAAGTTACTTTTATAAGATTTGCCCACTGCAGCTTTCATGGACTTCTGATGAAAAAAAAGAAAAAAGTGCAAAGAGACTGTCAGCCATTTATCTGGAGTGTTGCGGTTGGTCTAAATCAGGGGTAGGGAACCATCTCCAGAAAGAGCCACTGTGGGTGCAGGCTTTCATACCAACCAAGCTGCTACACACCTGATTCTATTAATCAAGGCCCTTAACAAACATTCCAGAGGTTGATTAGTAGAATCAGGTGTGTAGGAGCTTGGTTGGTTTGAAAGCCTGCATCCACAGTGGCTCTTTCTAGAGAAGGTTCCCTACCCCTGGTCTAAATTATTTCAAAAAGACTGTATTTCTCCTAGATTTGGTTTCTGTTGTTATAGTATGTGCGGAATGTTATCGAATCGATCTCGAGTGAAATCTCCTGCAAAGTTTTTTAGTGCTGGGAATATTGTTCCATCTTTTTTATGTTTTAAAAGATTAGATAAGTATTTGCCTGATTGATTCTTGCTTTGAAAATTGTAATATTTAAGTTGTTATATGATAAATTGTGTTTTTTATGTATGATTTGTTCAAGCTGGCATTGGGTGTTCCTCAGCTCAGAATGTGTTCAGCTCAGAATGTGTTCAATCATTTAAGTTCTAGGAATACCTATTCAATAATTCTTTAATCTTCAATTCTGACTGATTTTCTAATTCCAATAGTTTTTTTCAATGTAATTCTTCCTCTATTGACTGCTTTTCCTGTTTTCCATATGATACTGTGGTTTCTGCAGCACATCAAAATGTTCAGAGTTAAATTAACTCTTAAAGAGACTACTTGGATTCATTCTGGCAAGAGTGAATTCAAATAGACTCTGTAAGAGTTAATTTCACTCTGTATGAGTTATCTCTGAACTTTTGCTGTGTGGAGAGTCATTCAGTTCCATAAAGGATATCCACTCTCACTCTATGAGCATAATAATTTCTGGATCTTTCATGAAATATTAAAGTACCATCTTCGATAAGGTTTCGTGTCGGGTTCTATTTTCAAGGTTAAAGACATAAGGCATGGTCACAAATTACAATTGGTTGTGTTGTGATACCTGTTACACAGGTTGTTAATGTGTTTCTTACAGGGAAAATGATTGATGTGGGGGACAAAAGCGATGGATGAAGCAATGATGGATGTCACCCTCTCCAATTATCACCAAGGCTGAAGTCATTCATGTATTGTTTTACAAACCCTGACTATATTGAGTGCTCAAGCAGTCAATTTTTGGATTTACAACAGGATTAAAGTCACCAACAATTATCATATTTGATTTTTCAATTATTCAATATTCAAAATAAGTTACGAAAAAGGGTCATCATTATTTGGTCAGTATACTGTATGTTCACTATCATCAGTTTATTATTATTTCAGTGATAATAACAAACCATCCCCTGAGGTCTGTGGTGATTGTTGATTAAATGTTAATCTCTTATGCACTAAAATTGTATCATCTTTGTTGATACAGTGGCATATTGCATGACTTGTCAACTACTAGTGATTTGATTTGATTTGATTTGAGTCTGATTTGAGTTTATTCGATAGATCATACATAAAATGTAACAACACTAAAATACAAATGATATATCGAGCATAGCACAAGAAAGTCAAAAGACTTATTTTCATTGTGGTCTTCAAAAAAAAAATAATAAAATAAAACAGCACAAAACGAAATAGCGAATCATACAAAATCACAGTGGAGAAATTTTACAGACTAGTGCATTGAATATACTGACCAAAAAAAGAAACGCAATTTTCTATTTCTTGATTTTATTGAATGTAACTGTTATTAATCAACACTTCATTGGTATCAGATGAAAGAGGGAATCTCAGACAATAGATATAACAGAAAATCGAGTTGGAATATCGCCATGTTGGCTTTTATTTAACAAGGTGAAGTTCGACATTACGAAACACAAATGAAACTGTCAGTATCTCGTATGTCCCCCGTTAGCATCGCGCACGGCGGTACACCTGCGTCTCATAGACGCAGGTTTTGCTTGTGGAACGCTGTTCCACTCTTCGGTCAGTGCTTGTCTTAGCTGATGTACTGGAGCTGGCGGTGGTTGACGTCTCCGGATCGCTCTATCCAGAATGTCCCACAAGTGTTCTATAGGTGTAAGATCTGGAGAAAACGCTGGCCAGGGAAGGATTTGCACGTTTTCGGCCCGAAGGAACTCCACACAGATACGTGCCACGTGCGGATGCGCATTGTCCTGTTGGAAAGTCAGTCGGTGACATCGGACAAACGGAAGGATGACTGGATGGAGAATTTCATCGCGGTAACGGACGGCATTGAAGTTTCCTTCAACTAAATAAAGGTTGGTTTGCTGTGTAGCAGACGGTTGATCGTGATACTACGGTCAGACACTGGAGTCTTAACACGTGGCCTACCGGATCTGGGGCGATCGGCCGTGTGTCCAGTGGCATGAAACCTGGTTCTGAGGCGACTGATTGTCGCAGAATGCACGCCGAATTGACGGGCAACTCTATCTACCCGACTTCCGGCCTGTAGCATCCCAATCGCGCATTCTCGTTGAACTTCCGTTAGTCGTGGCATTATAACCCGTCTGATTTTTACTCATTTTCGGTCGGACTTTCATAGGCCCCGGTGTCTACGAGGAACTCAAAACAAAAATGGGAGCGTGAGGACAACAGTAGAACTCGAACCCAAGCACTGCTGATTGTTTGGTTCCGGACGAATGGCGGCTCCGGAATATAAACTGTGACCACAAAAATTTGTATGGTAGAAGTACTCACCTCCAAAAATAACTCAGAGCAAAAGCATCTTTCTCAATGGGTTTGTTGAAATTTGGCACCGGATTACGTAATTGCGTTTCTTTTTTTGGTCAGTATATATAACATAACACAACATAACATAACATAACATGAGTTGCGAGAACAGGCCATTCAGCCCAACTAGGCTCACCAGTTTTTTTTTTTTTTTATTGTGAATATATCACTTCAGATACTCAAGGACTCAATGGTATCTAGCTTTAAGTCAAGCCTGCTCTTGAAAATTCCCAAGGTTTCTGCCTCAACAATATGGTCAGGCAAGCTATTCCACATCCAAATTACTCTTTGGGTGAAAAAATATTTCCTAATATCAGTGCTAAATTTACCCTTGGTCAGCTTCCATTTGTGACCTGGAGTTCTACTAACAGAACTTGGCTGAAGGAATCCAACATAATTCACTTTGTTAGTCCCTTTAACATATTTAAAGACCTCAATCAGATCACCCCTAAGTCTCCTTTTCCTAAGACTAAAAAGATTAAGGATCTTCAGCCTCTTCTCATAGCTTTCATCTTTTATACCTGGAATTAGCTCAGTGGCTCTTCTCTGAACTTTTTCTAGAGCCTCTATATCTTTCTTAAAGTATGGTCCCCATAACTGTACACAATACTCCAGATGTGGTCTGACGAATGTGTTGTCCAAGAGAAGTATGACCTCCTTGGATTTGTACTCAATACTTTTGGCAATGTATCCCAGAATCCGATTGGTTTTTTAACTGCCACTGCACAATGGCTAGAACCTGTGAGGGTTTGGTCAACAATCACTCCCAGATCTTTTTCATGTGGAGCACATTCCAGTTTTAAACCTCCCATGAAGTAATCCTGTCTAATGTTTTTATTACCTACATGTACAACTTTACATTTCGCTACATTAAATTCCATTTGCCACATTTCTGCCCAATGCTGGATTATACCAAAATCATCCTGAATCACTTTAGTGGACTCTAAACTATTTGCCAAACCTCCCAATTTAGTATCATCTGCAAATTTAACCAATTTGCTCTCAATATTCCAATCAAGGTCATTAATGTAGATGAGGGACAGCAGGGGTCCCAACACCGATCCCTGAGGGACACCACTCCCCACCACACCTAGCTCAGATGAGGTTCCACTGACCACCAATCTTTGTGTTCTGTCCTGCAACCAGTTTTGAATCCACTCCAGAATACCTCCTATAACTCCAATGGAGCTCATTTTAAAAATGAGTCTCTTATGCGGTACTGTATCAAATGCTTTCTGAAAATCCAAGTGTATGATGTCATAAGCCCTGCTCTGATCACAAGTGTTAGTGGCCTCTTCAAAAAATTCCAGAAGGGTTGTCAGGCATGACCTTCCCTCACGGAAACCATGTTGGCTATCTCTCAAGATATTATTACGTTCAAAAAATAATTCCAGCTCATCTTTTATGATAGATTCCAGTATTTTGCATGCAACGCAAGTTAAACTGCCCGGCCTGTAATTTCCTGGCTCAGTACAGTCCCCTTTCTTATATATCGGTATTATATTGCCCTGCTTCCAATCATTTGGTATTTCTCCAGTTTCTAAAAACCGTCTGAAGATAGCTGAGAGCGGTTTAAAGATGATCTCACTAACTTCCCTGAGCACTCTAGGATATAAGCCATAAGGACCTGCCGCCTTATCTGCCTTTAGTTTATGCAACTTGTCTAATACTTCATTCTCTCTAACCTCAATTCCCACTAAATAATCTTGAGCATTGGACATGCCCTCTGGTCGAATAAAAACCCGCTCCGAGGTAAAATTCTCAACAAAGTAAATGTTTATGGTATCTGCAATATCCTCATTATCATATAGCAGCAGCCCATATTTATTCCTAATGCACTTAACCTCCTCTTTGACTTTCCTTTTTCTGCAACAGTACTGAAAGAAGCGCTTAGGATTAGTTTTTGCTCCTTCCGCAATTTGCCTTTCATACAGTCTTCGGGCATTACTCAGCTCCTTTTTGACCACAGCCCGCATTTTACAGTATTCATCCTTAGTATTCTCATTGTTATCCTTTATGTACATCTTATAAAGATTTCTCTCAAACGCCTACAAACAGCTGTGGTCATCCACTGTTGATTCTGCTTTTTCAGCTTACTTTAGGTCACCTTTGGTATGAATTTACATTGTGAATCAAGTAAGACCCCCTTAAATCTTTCCCACATCTCATTTACAGAGTCACAGTCCAGGAGTGTCTCCCATTTTATTTCGCTTAAATATGAGAGCATCCTGTTAAAATTTGCTCGCTTAAAATGGAAAATTTTGGTTTTAGAAGATACCTTTTTAACTTCCGATGAGACATCAAAATTAGCAGTTGAGTGATCACTAGTCCCAAGTGGCTCCAGTACCTCAACATTACTAATTCTATCAGGGTCATTACAGAGCACTTAATCTAAAATTGCCTTCTCTCTTGTAGGTTTATTAACATACTGCACCAAAAAATTGTCATTGATAAAATCTACAAATTCTTTCTCTCCTTTACCCTGTCCTTTCACCATTTCCCAATCAATACCAGGGTAATTGAAGTCTCCCACAATAATAGTCCCTCCTCCTCTACAAGCTTGCCTCATCCTCTTAAAGAGCATTTCATTGACAGTACTGTCCAAAGCTGGCAGTCGATAGCATACTCCTGTTTAAACCTGTCTCATGTTTGCCAATGAGCCTGACTCAGATATCTTCACAGGGCAAGGAATATTCAATTTCAGGAATTTCCTGCACATTTATATTCTCGTTCACATAGCGTGCTACACCCCCTCCTCGCCTATTACATCTATCCTTCCTTAAGAGCTTATAACCTTCTATATTATATTCATCTCCATCCTCTTCACTGAGCCATGTGTCTGTAATCCCAACTATGTCATAACCCTCACTAATCATAACAGCCTCAAGTTTCGGAAATTTATTTTTTATGCTTCTTCCATTTAAATAAAAAACATTTCAGGTTATTACGAATGCTCTTCCCCTTCGATTTCCCATGTGCCCGCTGTTCCAAGCCCCTCACTACGCTTTGTTACTTTAAAAAGTATATCATCACTAGTGCCTGTAACGCTGTCAGCTTCCATCAGGGCAGTCTGCATTTCCCTATGTATAACACTCTCTAGCCTCCCTGTCCCCCAAGTCCCTAGTTTAAATAACCCTGTGCTACCCTCAACATACGCTGACCCAGTGCAAAGGTACCTCTCCGGTTCAGGTGCAGCCCATCAGGCTTGCACAGGTCACCCCTGTCCCAGAAGAAGTTCCAGTGCCCCATAAACCTGTACCCCTCTTTCCTACACCAGGTTCGTAGTGTGAACACTGTGCAACTAGGCCAAGGAGGGTCCTAGCTGAGGCGGAAGGTCTCAGCGTGTTTGTCTAAACAGCCAGGGAAAAGAAAGTCTTTCCGGTCTCCATTCTAATAATGGGGTCTGGCTACAGCGTCAGCACTAGGCCACTGCCTCAGGCCAAAAATGATGACATCGACTCACGTTCTGCTTTCAAGTGAGCCTGAAGCGTGACTCGCGGATGCTGCAGCCCTAACATCTGGGCTACCCAATTCAGTGAAAGAACTCAGAGGCTGGCGGTCCTATTAAGCCCAGTAATTTGACATAGAAAATAGCTATGACTTGGAAATACCGGGGCCCAAAGCGAGTAGCTCCAGGGTATAACGGTATTCTCATCGTTCAGTGACCCTGTGCCTTTTAAGATTTCCACCCACAGACCGAGACGACTCAGTGTATAAACGGAATCTACTCGAAGCCTTAATAAAATAACACCAATCACAGCATGGAAAGTCCACATTATAACGCAGAAACCAAGCGTGTTGATCAGGCACGCGATTACCGTCTACGTTACTCAATTAGAAGCCAGGACTTCGGACTGGAAGGAAATATGTTAGTCAGAATCAGAATCCCACAACAGAATGCAAATATCAATTTATTTCCCAAGGCAGGCACATGCTTAAATCACAAGAACTAATTACATAGTTACAGAAAAGATAAATCAGAAGTCAAAACATCCCTGGCGCAGTTCACAACTACACATATACACAAAGTGTACTATGCGAGAAGAATGAATACCAGCTTCCATAGCAATATCACGTCTGCACACAGCTCTGCACGTGTGGGAAATCGCCTAAGATCTTCCATGACTAGATTAAGGCTAACCACGGCATAGAGATGCGCGTGGGGGAAGTTGAATGCAATCCTCCATTGTGATAACGGCTACACACATACAGATCCATGTGTGGGAAGTCGTCTATGACCTTCCATAACTACTATTGGCTACACACGGCATGGAGATGCCCGTGTGGGAAGTCGGTTGCGATCCTCCACGAATCCTTTGTTTTCCTACTTTTTATGCCCGAACTCAAGAAGTGCTTCCTACAGCAGGATCATAAATCATTTGGGTAATCAGGAAGGCAACCCCTCCTCAGAGGGAGTTTTGGAGGGGACATTACCACAAGGAGAAGCAGAAGTATATATTTTTTCATACTTATTGAATGAGGGTTTAGTACAATTTTAATCCCTTCGAAATATGCACCATGCGATTTCGGAATTTTAGTGGAGTAGAATGATACCAATCACGATATGCTTGCACTACAGTTTGCCATGAAACATCAGCTACAGTCCATATTTACAAAGGTAACTGGTATTAATGTTAACAATCAGCTTATGTCATATAACAAAACACACATTGGATTTGCAACATTACGGGAGGTAATGTGAATTATCTTGCTGGTGAAATCTCTGAAAAGTCCAGTTTATGGCACTGCGGCATTCTCTCTGCCAAAGTTGTCTCAGCCGTTTTCGGGTGGTTTGCAAGACTTTCAACACTGACCCCAGAGATTGTCCATTAACCCCGAGGCTGGGGGCCGCTCCAGCTGTCATGAATGAAGTTGGCACCATACAGACCCAAATTGAGTCTGCTCCCATGACTCAGGAGGGTCTCTGCAGGATGCAGATGGCTTTAAGACAATAGGAGTAAATTTACCAGTCCTGTGTCTGTGAGAACGGCCCCGAAGTGTCTTTGTCAGGAAACGTGCCATTAAGATAAGGCTACCAGAGCCATGCTCTGTGACAAAGTGTACAGGGTTTTCCCTGCCTTCCCAGCGTGGCTTACAGTAGCCACGTGTTAAAAGCCACGTGTTAAACCTCCACCTCCTGGAGTGTGCAGACAAGCTTCTGGCCAGAGCGGGGAGGGATCCAGTTGTCATGGTCCATGTTGGGACAAATGACATAGGTAAGGGTAGGTTTGAGGTTCTGCAAGGCAAATTTGTGGAATTAGCTCGAAAGCTTAGGAGCAGATCCTCCACGGTAGTGTTCTCCGGGATTCTACTGGTACCACATGTAAGCAGAGGGAAGCAGAATTTTTTCTTGAGGTTTAACACGCGGCTACGAACCTGGTGTAGGAAAGAGGGGTATAGGTTCATGGGGCACTGGAACTACTTCTGGGACAGGGGTGACCTGTTCAAGCCGGATGGGCTACACCTGAACCGGAGGGGTACCTTTGCACTGGGTCAGCGTATGTTGAGGGTAGCACAGGGTTATTTAAACTAGGAAATTGGAGGGCAGGGAGGTTAGAGAGTGTTTTACAGAGGGAAATGCAGACTGCCCTGATGGAAGCTGACAGCGTTACATGCACTATTGATGATGTATTTTTAAAGCAACATAGCATAGTGAGGGGCTTGGAGCAGCGGGCACATGGGAAATCGAAGGGGAAGAGCATTTGTGATAACCTGAAATGTTTTTATCTAAATGCAAGAAACATAAAAAATAAATTTCCAGAACTTGAGGCCGTTATGATTAGCGAGGGCTATGACATAGTTGGTATTACAGAGACATGGCTTAGTGAAGAGGATGGAGATGAATATAATATAGAAGGTTAAAAGCTCTTAAGGAAGGATAGATGCAATAGATGAGGAGGGGGTGTAGCACTCTATGTGAACAAAAACATAAATGTGCAGGAAATTACTGAAATTGAACATTCCTTGCCCTGTGAAGATATCTGGGTCAGGCTCATTGGCAAACACGAGACTGGTTTTAACATAGTTGTATGCCATCGACTGCCAGCTTTGGACAGTATTGTCAATGAAATGCTCTTTAAGAGGATTACACAAGCTTGTAGAGGAGGAGGGACTTTTATTATTAGAGACTTAATTTATCCTGGTATCGATTGGAAAATGGTGAAAGGACAGGGTAAGGGGGTAGGAAGAATTTCTAGATGTTATAAATGATAATTTTTTGGTGCAGTATGTTAATAAACCTACAAGAGAGAAGGCAATTTTAGACTTGGTGCTCTGTAATGACCCAGATAGAATTAGCAATGTTGAGGTACTGGAGCCACTTGGGACAAGTGATCACTCTACTGTTAATTTTGATGTTTCATGGGAAGTTAAAAAGGTGTCTTCAAAAACAAAAATGTTCAATTTTAGGCGAGCAAACTTTGACAGGATGCGCTCATATCTAAGTGAAATAAAATGGGAGGCACTCCTGGACTGTGAGTCTGTAAATGAGATGTGGAATAGATTTAAGGGGGTTTTACTTGATTCACAATGCCAATTCATTCCAAAGGTGTCCAAAAGTAAGCTGAAAAAGCAGAATCCTCAGTGGATGACCACAGCTATTCGTAGGAGTTTGAGGGAAAAGAGGAATCTTTATAAGATGTACATAAAGGATAACAATGAGAACACTAAGGCTGAATACTGTAAAATGCGGACCATGGTCAAAAAAGAGCTGAGGAATGCTAGAAGACTGTATGAAAGATAAATTGCAGAGGGGGCAAAAACTAACCCAAAGCGCTTCTTACTGTAGCAGAAAAAGGAAAGTCAAAGAGGAGGTTAAGTGCATAAAGAATAAATATGGATCACTGCTATATGATAACAAGGATATTGTGGATACCTTAAATAGTTACTTTGTTGAGAATTTTACCTCAGAGCGCGTTTTTATTTGGCCAGAGGGCATGTCCAATGCTCAAGATTATTTAGCGGAAGGTTGAGGTTAGGGATAACAAAGTATTAGACAAGTTGCATAAACTAAAGGCAGATAAGGCGGCAGGTCCTTATGGCTTATATCCTAGAGTGCTCAGGGAAGTTAGTGAGATCATCTTTAACCCGCTATCCGCCATCTTCAGACGGTCTTTAGAAACTGGAGAAATACCAAATGATTGGAAACAGGGCAATATAATTCCAATATATAAGAAAGGGGACCGTACTGAGCCAGGAAATTACAGGTCAGTCAGTTTAACTTGCATTGCATGCAAAATACTGGAATCTGTCATAAAAGATGAGCTGAACTTATTTCTTGAACGTAATAATATCTTGAGGGATAGCCACATGGTTTCCGTAAGGGAAGGTCATGCCTGACAAACCTTCTGGAATTTTTTGAAGAGGCCTCCAAGACTTATGACCAGAGCAGGGCTTATGACATCATATACTTGGATTTTTCAGAAAGCATTTGATACAGTACCGCATAAGAGACTCATTTTTAAAATGAGCTCCATTGGAGTTACAGGAGGTATTCTGAAGTGGATTCAAAACTGGTTACAGGACAGAAAACAAAGAGTGGTGGTCAATGGTATCTCATCTGAGCTAGGTATGGAGGGGAGTGGCGTCCCCCAGGGATCGGTGTTGGGACCCCTGCTGTTCCTCATCTACATTAATGACCTTGATAGGAATATTGAGAGCAAATTAGTTAAATTTGCAGATGATACTAAATTGGGAGGTTTGGCAAATTGTTTTGAGTCCACTAAAGTAATACAGGATGATTTGGATCGAATCCAGAATTGGGGTGAAATGTGGCAAATGAAATTTAATGTCGCGAAATGTAAAGTTGTACATGTAGGTAATAAAAACATTAGACGGGATTACTTCATGGGAGGTTTAAAACTGGAATGTGCTCCACATGAAAAAGATCTGGGAGTGATTGTTGACCAAACCCTCACAGGCTCTAGCCATTGTGCCTTAGCAGTTAAAAAAGCCAGTCAGATGCTGGGATACACTGCCAAAAGTATTGAGTACAAGTCCAAGGAGGTGATGCTTCTTTTGTACAACACATTCGTCAGACCACATCTGGAGTATTGTGTACATTTCTGGGGACCATACTTTAAGAAAGATATAGAGGCTCTAGAAAAAGTTCAGAGAAGAGCCACTGAGCTAATTCCAGGTATAAAAGATGAAAGCTATGAGAAGAGGCTGAAGATCCTTAATCTTTTTAGTCTTAGGAAAAGGAGACTTAGGGGTGATCTGATTGAGGTCTTTAAATATGTTAAAGGGATAACCAAAGTGAATTATGTTGGATTCCTTCAGCCAAGTTCTGTTAGTAGAACTCCGGGTCACAAATGGAAGTTGACCAAAAGTAAATTTAGCACTGATATTCAGAAATATTTCTTCACCAAAAGAGTAATTTTGATGTGGAATAGCTTGCCCGACCATATTGTTGAGGCAGAGACCCTGGGAGTTTTCAAGAGCAGGCTTGACTTAAAGCTAGATACCACTGAGTCATTAAATATCTGAAGTGATATATTCACAATAGTATAAAGAAACTAGAGTCAAGAGTCAGAGTCAGTTTATTTACCATTTGCAGTTGAGAAAACCACATTGGAAAACGGTTGCGAGAGTTTACAAAACATGAAAGACCGCAGACACAACTTAGAATAGGTAAAATAAATAATAGAAACAGGTAGGTACAAAAAAAAAAGAATAAAAGGGACAATGCCACCAGAGATGGACCCACAGTCATCTTAAAAAATATATGTATAAAAATGAAACATTTCTCTGAAATCATAAATAAAAAATGCAAAAAAAGTCTATAAGTGCAAAATAAAAGAGTACTCGTGTTTGGTACCCTTTTAAAAGTATAATAATAAAAAGTAATAAATAATGAATACACACATTTAAAACCCGAGCGTGCAGGCGCTGAGCCGGATTCAGGTATGCCATTAAAGATTATTTAAGCTACGCACAGCACAGGGAAAGAAACTCTTAGTAAACCGAGAGGTAGAACACTTAATGGAACGGTACCGTCTGCCAGAAGGGAGGAGAGCAAAAAGACTAGAAGCAGGGTGACTAGTGTCGCCAACAATCTTTAAAGCTCGAGCCAGAAGTCTTGAGTTGTAGAGCTCATCAAGACCAGGTAGGTCGGTACCAATGATTTTTTGAGCCAAATTAACTACCCTTGTTAGGGATTTACGGACCAGTGCAGTTAGGTTACCAAACCACACTATGAGAGAAGTGGTGAGGATACTCTCAATAATGCACCAATAGAAATTAGTTAAAATCTGATGGTTTTTCGTAAAATCTTTCAGTTTACGAAGGAAGAAAAGCCGCTGCATAGCTTTTTTAACAATACTTCTGGTGTTAAAGTGCCAGCTGAGGTCATCTGTGATAGTGCCACCAAGGAATTTAAAGCTGCTCACCATCTCAACCACTGTGCCATTTATGGTGAGAGGGGGATGGGATTCCCTTTTCCTGCGAAAGTCAGTTATAATTTCCTTCGTTTTGGAGGCATTTAAAATAAGGTTATTTATCTTACTCCATTCAACTAAGTTCTGTACCTCAGCTCTGTAGTGTGACTCGTCGCTACGGTTTATTCGCCCAATGACAGTAGTGTCGTCGGCAAATTTTACGATTTGGTTATTATTGTTAGAGGCAGTACAGTCATAAGTACAGAGAGAGAATAACAGAGGGCTGAGAATACAGCCTTGAGGTGAGCCGGTGCTCAAAACAAGTTCGTCGGACAAGCTATCACCGATCCTCACTCGCTGAGGTCTGCGAACCAGAAAATTAAAAATCCATTCGCACACAGCTTCGCACAGACCAAGACACCGTAGTTTCTGGACAAGACTATTAGGAAGAATAGTGTTAAAAGCAGAACTATAATCTATAAAAAGCATTTGAACATAAGTGTTTCCCTTGTCTAAGTGTTCATAAGCAAAGTTCAGAGCGGTAGAGATCGCATCCTCCACAGATCTGTTTTTCCTATACGTAAATTGCAGAGGATCTAAAGAGACCAGAATCTCACGTTTAACATAACCAAGAACAAGCCGCTCCAAGCATTTCATCAGCACTGAGGTAAGAGCAATTGGTCTGTAATCATTATGGCATGTGACTGGTGACTTCTTAGGAACTGGAATTATTATTATTATTATTATTTTATTAATTATTATTATTGATTTTTTGCGCTCAATACACAAATCAGTACAAAAATTAATGTAACCAGTTACAACATCACAGTACTCATCAAGATCATCCGATTTAAAAACAGTCCAGTCTGTGGCATCAACTATATATATATTATATAACTATATATATATATATATATATATAACTATATAAAATATAGTTGGGCAGAATGACCTATTCTCGGCGCTCATGTTATGTTATGTTATGTTATGTCAGATAAAATTCTGCTTCCCTCTGTATGCACATGTTACCAGTAGAATCCCGGAGAAAACTACCGTGGAGGATCTGCTCTTAAGTTTTTCAGCTAATTCCATGAATTTGTCTTGCAGAACCTCAAACCTACCCTTACCTATGTGATTTGTCCCAACATGGACCATGACCACTGGATCCCACCCCGCTCTGGCCAGGAGCTTGTCCGCACGCTCCAGGAGGTCTCCTACCTGGGCACCAGGCAGACAACACACCGTACGAGACTCCTTGTCGCACGAACAGACTAAGCTGTCTATTCCTCTAATAATTGAGTCCCCCACTATCACTAACTCTCTTTTCTGAGGGGAAGAGGCCAACAGGGTGCCCTGATGCTCATCAATCCCCCCACTCTCAGGGTCAGAGGCCAATTCGAGTTCCTGCAATGGCCGGAATCGGTTGGACACCTCAACCATTGGAGAAGCTGTCGCTGTACGGCGAGCATTCCCTTTCCTGCGCTGACGTCCTACAGTCACCCAACTTTCTCTCCCTACCTGTTCTGTGGTCTCCGCACACCCCTGCTTTGGTGTACACACCATTTCTCTAAACAACATACTACTCAGTTCCTCTAGGAACTCTACGGATTGCGAACTATGTTGTACAGCCAACTGGCCCTGAAGAACAAGGATCTTGTTCTCCAAATATGTAAATTGACGAGATTATTACACAGAATAAAGAATGAAGTCAATACCTAGGCTGTCATAAAAATGCAATTTTCTCCTGATAATACCTCATGAAATAAAAACTCTTTTACTGCTTTCTTAAAAGTATTATGTTGTGGGATCACTTTAATATGATAAGGTAAGCGATTCCATAGCTTAGCACCTGTGTACATGAAAGACTGGATCCCAACTAGTTTGTTAAACCTTGGTACAAAATAGACATATAACTGTTGCGTGTATTAACATTATGTACAGTATTAGACAGTCTAAAATAATTTTAAAAATAATAATTTTAAAAGAAAAATAATTTTCATTTAAAATGTGTGTACATGACTCAGCTGCAGCTGAATAACACGCCTATTGACAGGTAACCAACTGAGTTGTTTGAAATGGCAATACAGCAATTGGGTGCGATAAAGCAATTTAAGTACTACTCTAACAAGCTTATTTTGAGATACTTGGAGTATGTGTTTTGTTTGTTTACTCAACCATTTATACCATGCAGAGCATGCAAAATTGTGATTACATACTACCAGAGCATTAGCTAACATTTTCAAAGTGTCAACATCCAACACGTGACATTCTGGCCAGGAACTTTGTTTTGCTATTTACTTTTTGAATCATCTTATTTGCCATGGTTTCATCAGATACTTCTTGATCTAAATCACATCGCAAATATTTAACTAAGGTTTTGTTCATAATATTAATCCCATTGCACGTTATACTGAAGTCAGCATTGTTTTTTGCTTCTTTACATCCAGAACCAAACAGTATAGACTCAGTTTTACCCAAGTGTAATGACAATTTGTTGTCTACCAGCCATATACTAACATTTTAAAGTTCTTTGCTCCACTCAGATTCTATTACATGAGTGTCATGTCCTGTGACCAACACAGCAGAATCATCTGCATATAAAAATATATCACAATTTACAGCTGACTACATGTCATTAACATACAACAAAAACAGCAGGTGCCCTAAATACTACCTTGAGGTATACTACAATCAATGTCATAGGGCTTAGACGTGGTTCCCTTGACATCTACAACTAATTTCCTGCCATTCAGGTAGGATGACATCCACTTTAGAATTCCTTCATTAAATCCCATAGCACGGAGTTTGTACATAAGTACATGATGATTAACCGTATCAAAGGCCTTTTGTCAATCAAGCAGTACCATACCACAATATTTACCTTGGTCAATTTCTTCCCAAATCAGATCAGTTATGTATATGAGACAAGTGTCTGTAGAAAACTGTTTTCTGAACCCTGATTGGAACTTGTACAAAATGTTATGATCACAAACATATTTGTATATTTGTTGATAGATGACCTTCTCCATAACCTTATAGATTATACTCAGAACAGATACAGGTCTGTAATTTTCACTCGGTTTTGCTTCCCTTCTTATGTAATGGAATAACTCTGGCAAGTTTTAGGTCATCAGGTACATTGCCATGGTGCATAGATGGATTTATTATGTGGGTGACACAAGGAGCTATCTGTACTGACGCATCCCTTACAAAATCGTGCCAGTAGATGATCTCAACCTGTTTATTTGCTGCCATCTAATTTACTCAAAAGATGTTGCACAGTCTCTTCGTTCACCGAAGGCAAACCAAAAATATTTTCTTTTAAGCCTTTTCTTCGGTAGTATGCCATGACATGGTTTTGTCCAATCTGACCAGGAGCTTTTGGAAGTTTATCGACTAAGTTTGTTGCTATGGAAGTGAAGAAATTGCTGAAAGCCTCTACCACATTTCTTTTCTCAAAAGTAACTTCCCCTCCAATCTTTAGACATTAATTAGATTCTATTGTATCTTTGACTTTAACATCAATAGCTTTAAGAGATTTCCATAACTTTTTTGGATCATTTTTATGTTCATAAAGCTTCTCTTTACAATAGTCCTGCTTAGCTCAGTCAATTTTTTGCTGAACATAATTTCTTATTATTTTTTTTTCTGAAATTTTTTTCTGTTTTATTGGGACATAATATCACATGGAATACAAAGCCAAGAAGGTACATGTGTCCATTTTTATAAAGAGCAAAAAAAAAAAAAATCCCTCAATAACCAAAACAAAACAACCCCCCCCTACCCTGTTGGCCCACCCATATCAATGAGAAGTATTAAGTAGACAGTTTTGCTGATATTCTTTTTTTCTTTCAATCCCTTGTAGGGGAATCTGTGGATATTTTATCAAAATATGAAAGGATAGGCTGCCATGTAGTGTAAAATTTTTCAGTCGATCCTCTAATAGAGAATTTAATCTTTTCCAACTTAAGAAATGACATGAGATCAGTCTGCCATGACTTATCTGTTGGGGGTCTGGAGGACTTCCATTGTAAAAGGATGCATCTCCGGGTGATTAGAGAGGCAAATGCTAAAACATTCAATTTCTGTTTACTAAGTTCAGAGTAATTCAGAGGAACCCCGAATATAGCGATATGTGGGCAAGGGGCAATATCAGTCTCTAGAACCTCAGACATAATTTTGGTAAAGTTCTTCCAAAATCCTGTTAGCTTTGAGCATAACCAGAAGGTATGCGTCAGGTCACTTGGGACAGCAGAACATCCATTACAGGCCCCATTAGTGCCAGGGAAATATTTAGCTAACTTGGCTTTGCTGATGTGCATTCTATACAAAACTTTAAATTGTATTAAATTAAGGCGGGCACAGGATGAGGTGTAATTCACTTGTTTTTTGGCCATGTCCCACCAAAGGTCCTGAAATTGTATCCCTAGGTCATTTTCCCATTCTTGTTTAATTTTAACTAGTGGAGAGTGGCTAGATTGGAGAATGTTATTGTACAGTCTAGATGATATCTTTGTCAGGCTTTCAGGTTTGCCAAGGACACTTGGTAAGTCCCCAGTAGGCGAACTTGGGAACATATCATACTGATCCTTCACAAGACTACGCACCTAGAGATAGCGGAAGAAGTTATTTTTTGGTAAATCATGCTTCTGGGACAGGCTTTGGAAATCAACAAAGGTACCATCTGAAAACAAATCTGTGAATGATATGATGCCTTTCTCCATCCAGAGTGTGAACGCAGAAACAAGCTTTGAAGGTAGAAAATTGTGATTATTGCATAACGGGCCTAGGAGGATAAGATTCTTAAGTTTGAAGTGTTTGCAGAACTGTGTCCGTATTTTTAAGGTGGATAGGACCACAGGGTTTGAGGTGTACCCTGTGGCTGAAGTTGGTGCAAGGGAGCATATCAACGCCCTTAGTGAGGTGGAGTGACAGGAGTGGGACTCCATTTTGCACCAGTCTAGTTCACTTTCATACCACCAACTAAGTATTTTCTGTATATTTGCTGCCCAGTAGTAAAATAAAAATTCGGCAGGCCCAGTCCACCCACTTGTCTTGCTACTTGCAGAGCATTTCTATTTATTCTGGGAGTTTTGCCTGCCCATAAAAATGACATAATGACTTGATCAAGCTTTTTAAAGAAAGATTTTGCCAGGAATATACACAGGCATTGGAAGAGGAACAAAAATCTTGGCAAAACATTAATTTTTATTGTCTGCACTCTGCCAGCTAAAGACAATGGAAACTTGGACCACTTTTGTAGGTCTATTTTGACCTTGTTTAATAGTCTATCAATGTTAATTTTATGTAGTGCTTGGAATGAGTGGGCTATATTAATTTCTAAATATGTGAACCCTTCTAGTGAAAGACGGAAAGGTAGATGGCCCTGAGGGAGTGTTTTGGCTGATGGATTTATAGGAAAACACTCTGTTTTTGGAAGATTGATTTTGCATCCAGAGAATGCACCATAACTCTCTAGTATTTGTATTATATTATGGGCAGAGGAGATGGGGTCCGTTATATAAAGTAACAGGTCATCTGCATAAAGGGAAACGCGGTGCTCAATAGTTCCTCGTCTTATGCCCTGCGGATGTGTTGAAGCTCTCAGCAATAAGGCTAGGGGCTCAATAGCTAGAGCAAACAACAATGGTGACAATGGACACCCTTGACAGGTTCCGCGGGATAGGGGGAAATATTCTGAGTACTGTCTGTTGGTATGAACACGGGCGAGAGGTGATGAATAGAGGAGGCGCACCCAGGAAATAAATTTTTCCCCAAAACCAAACTTTTCCGGAACTTTGAACAGGTGCCCCCATTCCACCCTGTAAAAGGCTTTTTCTGCATCTAATGAAAGTACTATTTCAGGTTTTGTTTCATTGGAGGGGGCAGAAATGACATTAAGTGAGCACCGTATATTTGATGATAACTGACGGCCTCTGATAAATCCGGTCTGGTCTTCAGAAACTACCGAAGGGAGACATGACTCCAATCTTCTAGCCAGAATTTTGGCTTGAATTTTTACATCCATATTTAAAAGAGATATGGGTCGGTAGGAGCATTCAGCGGGATTCTTATCTTTCTTGAGTATAACTGAAATAGAGGCTTCTGTCAAAGTTCTCGGTAGTGTTCCAGTGGACAAGGAATGATTGAACATGTTAAGTAATAAAGGAGTTAATTGGGTGGAGAATTTTTTATAAAACTCACAAGGCAGCCCGTCAGGTCCTGGTGTTTTCCCATTGTTCATTTCACTGATACTTTTACATATTTCTCCTAGGGTTATTGGGTCATCTAATGAAAATTTTGTTAGTATATCTATAGATGGTATGTCTATACTTTCCAAGAATGTGGTCATGTCTGAATCTGTGTGAGGGGGTTCAGCAGTGTAAAGCTTGGCGTGATAAGATTTAAAAATAGAGTTGATTTTCAGAGGACATGTAGCAAGGCCTGTGGAGTGGTCATTAGTTTGAGGAATATGTCTTGACGTAGCCTGGTGCTTCAGCTGGAGTGCCAGCAGATGACTGGCTTTATCACCATATTCATATAGCATCCCTTTGGATTTCAGTATAGACTGTTCTGCCTTCGCTGTAGAGGAGAGGTCAAACTCTGTCTGGAGATTAATTTTTACCTCCGCCAACGAAGTTGGGGCGGAGGTTATGTTTTCGCCCCTGTTTGTTTGTTTGTCTGTTTGTGTGTTTGTGAACAACATAACTCAAAAAATATTGCACAGATTTGTCTGAAATTTGGTGGGTGGATTGCTATTACATCAAGGATGGACCCTATTGATTTTCACCGCAATCACTGAAACAATATGGCCACCACGGCAGCCATCTTGAAATCCTATCACACGCGACAACTCAAAAAGTAATGCACAGATTTGTCTGAAATTTTGTGGGTGGATTGCTATTACATCAAGGATGGACCCTATTGATTTTGACCGCGATCACTGAAACCATATGGCCGCCACAGCAGCCATCGTGAAATCCTATCACACACGATAACTCAACTTTGCTCCCACTCATGCACATTTGGATTTTGCGGCCTTGGAGGAGGTTTGCACTCTACAAGTGCCTCTCTAGTTTCCTGATGTAATTCTGCGGTGGGATTTATTGCATATTGTTTATCTATGTCAGATATTTTGTCCAGTAAGTCTATTTGAGCCTGTCTGCGTAGTTTGTTAGCATAAGAGGAGTATGAAATTATTCTTCCTGTCATTGTAGCTTTTGAAGCTTCCCAAAGTAAAGATGGGTTAGTGTTTTTTGAATTATTAAAACATAAATAATCTTCAATGGCCTGTGTTATAGAGGTACAAAAAACATTATCAGATAGCCACAATGTATTGAGTCTCCATTTTGGATTTCCCGCTGACAGGGATTCAAATCTGAAATCTATTAATACAGGAGAATGGTCTGATATGACTATTGGTGAGTATTCCACTGTCTGTATAGATGGTAATAATACTTTATCCACAAAAAAGTAATCTATACTTGAATGTGCATAGTGTACATGTGAGTAGAATGAAAAGGCCTGAGCGTTTTTGTGTATAGCTCTCCAAGCATCACAACTACCACAGTCCTCCATAAATGATTGCAGAGTCATTGCCATTTTTGTTAGAGTGGTAGCTCTGGGGCTCAGTTTCAGTCCTCCATGGTCTGTCACCACATTGGTAATACAGAGAAAGAATAATAACAATAATAAAGAAGAGATGGCCTCACAAATGTGTCTCAAACATTTCAGGTGTAGCCTAAGTTCAACAGGCACTCTAGTCCTTGTCCTCATTTGTTACCGGATCATTACCTTTTATCTGTTCGTAGAATGCTTCTGCTGCTTTAGGAGTGTCAAAAAGATGTTTGTTACCGTTGAGGTTGATGCACAGACGAGCTGGGTAGCGCAGGGCAAATGTTATTCCAGCGGCGTAGAGTTTGGCTTTAATGTCCTTGAATGTCGCTCGTTGCTCAGTCAGGCTTGCGCTCATGTCGGGAAAGAAAAGGATCCTGTGGCCGTCGAACTTTATGTCATCCTTCTGCGCTCTCGCCCAACGAAGCACCCGCTCCTTGTCCTGTAATCGATGGAATCTCACTATGATGGCTCGTGGACGTTGTCCTGCAGCAGGTTAAGGAGCTAGAGTGCGGTGTGCTCTGTCCAGCTCTGGGGGCTTGGTGAAATTATGGTTTCCAACAACTGTCTGGAGAAGCTGGGAAATAAATTCCACCGGCGAGTTTTCCTCAAGGCCCTCTGGTAAAGGCTGGCACACATTACAGGATTCTTCAAACCTTCACAGATTTAGAGACCACACACTTGATGATAACAAAAGACAGATTGCACAAAATCTCTCTCTTCTGATCTTATAGTGTGTGGTGTGCACGACGGAGCACACCACACACTACAGGATTTCTAGTCACAAATTTTAAACATGTTCATTATTTACGATCTCTCCTTCCGAGGCCTTCCGAGCAGATCAGACCGGACAAAATCACTCTTAACACACCCCACACCACAGGGAAATCAGACACGATGTCATTTGAAAACATCAGACAATCAGGCCTTTGCTGGCTTTGATCGGAAGGGGGAGATCGGGACAAAATTCGGCCCGATTATCCTGTAGTGTGTACCAGGCATAAGCCAACGATTCTTAGATTTTGCCTTCTGGAGCGGTTCTCTAGGTCCTCTGTTTTGGATGTCAGCACAGCATTCGCTTTTTCAAGCTAAACGATTCTTGCTGTTAACCCAGCTAACTCTTCGCTGTGAATAGTGAGAGAATTTTCCATGGTTGTTATCTTTTGGTTGTGTGAGTCCAAAGCAGCACTGATGGTTTCAAGGGACTGCTGTATAGGTGTAAGGGAGGTTTCCAGCGATGCAGAGAGGTTTGATTTCAGTTCTGCTGTCAGACTTTCTCTGTGTTTTTCAAGCTCCTGAACTAAGCTAGCAACAGTTAGCGAGTCCGACATCTTGGTTGTAGCTGCTGGAGTCGTAGTAGATTCTCCTCCTTTCGCCTGTCGTTGTTGTCTCGACATTTTTTAAATTGGTCTGACTTTCTTATCGCGTACTAGTGTCTGTTTGTATAGTGTTGTATGATAAAGTAGGGTAAACTTCGAAATACTGCACAAACTCATGCAAAATCTAAGGGAGCATTCCCACGGAGTCTGGGCCGCATTAATGCACGGGCTTACCGGAAGAGCCCATCGCGAGGATCGGGATGAAAACAATCATCGGCAGACATGCAAAATAATGCTCATACAGTGCTCTGATTGTTGTTTGTGTTGGGCCTGCCCTGTAATGGGACGAGGTGCATTAATATTTTGCATAAATAAAAGACACCGTGATTGGTTTATGGACGACGTGCGTGTCTATTGTTACTGTCCAATGAATGAGTCGTTGAATTTGAACTATACAAATTAGCCTCACATCACCAGGCCCTTCATACAGGGGAGAAGAGCCTGGTTTCCATTCACTCTGAATTTTGTCTGGATTCTGGTTCCGGTCTAGAGAGCGGATCCGGAATTCACCATATTCACCAAAGTAAAAGTGTTCATCAAAATAAAACTTTAAATTCTGGCGCACCATCGATTTCTGTCTCCGGTTTTGAAACATTTTATTCATTTAAACATGGACGTACAAAATTATATTCTTTAAATTTGAAAGTTTCACCGCATTTTTATTAGCTTGGCGCATCCATTGAATTCCGGATCCTGTCTCTCTCGCCCTGGTTATGGTTGCTTACTAAAACAGCCACTAAACGGCCCCAGACTAATACAGATACAGCTGTTACATTGCTCCTGGAGTGGAAATTTAATAGAAAAGACACTAAAACGTAGAAAGAAATGTGATGGGGGGCTCAAAAATGCTCAAATCATCTTGGGAAATTGCTGCGGGAGTCCCAGCTTTTAAGAAAAGAAAAATAACCAAGCTGACTGGATGTTTCAAAACTACGAGCCTCAACGAGACAGAAAACCCTCCAGCATTAGCGGCTATCCGGGCGATGCTAACTATCCACCACCGGCAAGGTTGTTGAGTGCCGGCTGCTGAAGATGGTAACGAACTGCATGCAGCTGGTACTGCCGCAGGATAGATAGCAAGCTAGGCGTTGGGTAGGTAGGTAGGTAGGTAAGTGGGCAGCAGTGGCGGGCGGTGGACGGAAAACCAAGGGGGCGGAAAACATCCCTTGAAACGGATGAGATCAGTGACCCGAGTTCAATCATTGTTCTTGGTCAACATGTTAGTTTCCTTATAATGAAATGTTTAGGCTAGTGAATAATACATTCTATAAAATGCAGGGCAGCCAACTCTCACGCATTCGCCGTGAGTCTCACGCCTCTTAAGCCCAGTTCAGACCAAAGATTCGCGACGCGAAGAGACCGTTTTAGAACATCGCAGGCAGGAGTCTCAGCAGTGTGAACTGGCCCGTCTCAGCTAGTTGCAAGCCGGCTGACGGCGTCGCCAGCGATTTAGCTTGTCAAATCGCAAGAGGCTAGTTTTAGAACGTTAAGCACTTTAACCGTCTCAACAGCCAATCAGCTCGTAGCGAATTCAGCTGGTCTCAGGAGTTACAAACTATCAGCTGGTCGGAACTGCGCCGAGAATAACTGAGAGAAATTTACAAAAGAGGGCAGGTCTCCCGTTGCGAGCTCCCAGCACAGATTGGCATAAACGCCCTGGGTATTTCGTTGAAGCACCCATGGACCAGTAGCGCAGCCAAAACTTAAAATTGCATGGGCAATAAACATCTCTTTAAAACAATTATTAGTTCTGACTCGATCGCAATCATTTTTTCAAATTAACTATGCCTTCAATCCGAAGACACTCCGCACTATCAGGTGTTGCTTGTTCACCTCGTTCAGGCAAAACAACAATCATTCATTTGGATGCGCAATTTAGTGCATTTCAAATCTGTCTTTGGTTCAATTTGAATAATTCAATCGACCAAGAAGCACAGGTTAGATCGCCTGATGAGCCGAAAAGGTAGCGCGGAAGTTCCAGAGCAGTTTACCTCTCAAAAAGTATTATTAAAAGCATTAAAGTACAACTTATGAGTAACTTATTTTTCTGAACTGAATTATGCCTATTGATTAGTCGCCCTTAGATCGCATCAAGAAAGAAGCTGTGTCTTTAATTGCCAATTGATTATTCCTGTAAATGGAAATTGCTTTAACAAAGGAAAATGACTGAGAACAAGTTAAGTATGATAATTGTAGTAAAGCGATGTTGTGTGGCCGCTCAATTTTCAGCAACGCCACTGATTTGAAATGCACAAAATCGCGCATCTAAATGAATGATTGTCGTTTTGCCTGAACAAGGTGAACAAGCAACACCTGATAGTGCAGAGTGTTTTCGGATTTAACGTATAGTTAATTAGAAAAAATGACTGCGATCGAGTCAGAACGAATAAATGTTTTGAAGAGCCACTGCGATGGACTGCTCCAAATTCTCGTCCCTTTCTTTTTTTGTGTCCTCGCTCTTTTTTAATAGCCAGAAATACAACTGTTGCGCCTAATAACTCATCATCACCATTATCCATATTTTCAGACGCGGCAACAAATGTATCAACTGGAAAAAAGGCCCGAAAAGCCGGCAGTTAGAACTGAAGCACAGAGAGTTGTTGCTGTGGAAATGATACACCGTCTCATCTCGTCGTATCGGTGTGAACTAGCAGGTTTCAGAACGTCGCAGACCGGCACGTTGCAAGTAGTTGCAAGTCTCAGCCCGTCTCATTGCGAATCTTTGGTCTGAACTGGGCTTTAGAGGCATTCACGTTCCCATGCCGCAGTCAGCAATGGAGGCGTTGCAATGGATGCAGAAACCGTAGTGTAAGTCACGTGATCCCTGAAGTAACTCAGGAAGATGGCTTTGATAGGATGTGAATGCATCAATTAATTATTATTTATTTATACAAAAAAAAAAAAGTATTTCCTTGCTCTGAAATGTCGCATGTATAACCGGATATTGTACTTCAGGTCCAAATGCTCCGCCTTATCCACGACACTAGCTCAACAGACTATATATTCACTGGTCGATTTAGCACTTGTATAGCTGTGTTGTGTTTGAACTTGAGCATACTGGCGCAAGGATTCACCATGGTCAGGTGAGCCATCGTTCGCGGAAGCCCGGTCAAGCCAGCCGCTTCTTGGATTTAATATGCTTGTCTATTAACCGTATTACAGTATTGCTCGATGGGCGGGCTTGAAACAACCGATATGGGCGAAGAAAGACCCATATTTCAGCAATAATGTTTCCCAGGATATGCCACGTAAAAAAGACATTAAATTTATGTAAGCCAGTTCAATGAAAATTATGTGCCTGCAGCAATGCAGACACATATTACAATTCTGCATACTTCTTTATTATTATTATTATTATTATGTGCCTGCAGCAATGCAGACACATATTATAATTCTGCATACTTCTTTATTATTATTATTATGTGCCTGCAGCAATGCAGACACATATTATAATCCTGCATACTTCTTTATTATTATTATTAGTGTGCATGAAAATGCACACTATTGCTATTCCAGTTCTTCTTCTTCTTCTTCTTCTTATTATTATTATTAGTGTGCATGAAAATGCACACTATTGTTATTCCAGTTCTTCTTCTTATTATTATTATTATTAGTGCATGAAAATGCACACTATTGTTATTCCAGTTCTTCTTCTTCTTCTTCTTCTTCTTCTTTCTTCTTCTTCTTCTTCTTATTATTATTCTAACGCAATTAATGCGGCCTCAACCGTTTAATGTAAAACTTCATTCAAACTGCGTTTCGTGAGGTCTCACTTAGGACACCTGTGCAATGTATTTTTTCATCTTTGTAACTTTTATACTTTTTAAACTATGAATAAAAACTATTAATTTTTTTCCCCATAGACTTAACATTGGGCTGATGACATCACAATAGGGCCATTAAGCAAATGGAATCTTGTGCCAGATGTTCTGACCACCTGCAGCAACTGTCAGTTTCTCAGGCTTTCAGACTACAGTCTGGCTCTCTTAACATACAGATCCTGCTCAACTGTTTCCTCTGCTTACAACTGTTTCAAAATAAAAGTCCTCACAACAAGAAATCACTCTTAAATAATTTAACTATTTAAACTACTCAAAATATTTAACTCTTCAGCCATTCCAACTGTCAGTTGTCATCAACTATGACTCCTGCCAACTGTTTCACCTGTCCAAAACTGTTTCAAAGTAAAAGTCCTCACTGCAATAATTCACTGTTAAATAATTTAACTATTTTAACTACTCAACTGTTCAACCGTTCAGCCATTCCAACTGCCCATTGTCATCAACTATGACTCCTGCCAACTGTTTCCTCTGTCCAAAACTGATTCAAAATAAAAGTTCTCCCTGAAATAATTCACTGTTAAATAATTTAACTATTTAAACAACTCAACTATTTCAACTGTTCAGCCATCCAACTGTCAGTTGTCATCAACTATGACTCCTGCCAACTGTTTCCTCTGTCCAAACTGTTTCAAAATAAAAGTCCTCACTATGATAAATCACAATTAAATAATTTAACTTTTTAAACTACTCAACTTTTCAACCGTTCAGCCATTCCAACTGCCAGTTGTCATCAACTATGACTCCTGTCAACTGTTTCCTCTGTCCAAAACTGTTTCAAAATAAAAGTCCTCACTAAAATAATTCACTGTTAAATAATTCAACTATTTAAACCAACTTGTCATCACTATTTCCGCCAACTGTTTCAAAATAAATGTCCATTCCAAATTAAATAATTTGTCATCAACCATCCAACTCCAACCATTCCAACTGCCCATTGTCATCAACTCTGTTTCCTCTGTCCAAAACCGTTTCAAAATAAAAGTCCTCACTGCAATAATTCACTATTAAATAATTTAACTATTTAAACTACTCAACTATTTAACTGTTCAGCCATTCCAACTGTCAGTTGTCATCAACTATGAGTCCTGCCAACTGTTTCACCTGTCCAAAACTGTTTCAAAATAAAAGACCTCATTACAATTAAAAAATCACAATTAAATAATTTAACTATTTAAACTACTCAACTTTTTCAACTGTTCAGCCATTCCAACTGCCAGTTGTCATCAACTATGACTGCTGCCAACTGTTTCCTCTGTTCAAAACTGTTTCAAAATAAAAGTCATCACTGAAATAATTCACTGTTAAATAATTTAACTATTTAAACTACTCAACTATTTAACTGTTTGGGCATTCCAACAGTGAGTTGTCATCAACTATGACTCCTGCCCACTGTGTCACCTGTCCAAAACTGTTTCAAAATAAAAGTCCTCATTACAAATAATTCACAATTAAATAATTTAACTATTTAAACTACTCAACTTTTCAACTGTTCAGCCATTCCAACTGTCAGTTGTCATCAACTATGACTCCAGCCAACTGTTTCCTCTGTCCAAATGTCCACTGAAATAATTCTGTTTCAAAATAAAAGTCCTCACTACAATAAATCACAATTAAATAATTTAACTATTTAAACTACTCAACCATCCAACTGTTCAACCATTCCAACTGCCCATTGTCATCAACTATGACTCCAGCCAACTGTTTCCTCTGTCCAAAACTGTTTCAAAATAAAAGTCCTCACTGCAATAATTCACTGTTAAATAATTTAACTATTTAAACTACTCAACTTTTCAACTGTTCAGCTATTCCAACTGTTTCAGAACTGTTGTCATCAACTATATTTTAACTATTTAAACTGCCAACTTTTTCAGCCTTTCCCTCTGTCCAAAACTGTTTCAAAATAAAAAATAAAAGTCTCACTGCAATAAATCACAATTAAATAATTTAACTATTTAAACTACTCAACTTTTCAACTGTTCAGCCATTCCAACTGCCAGTTGTCATCAACTTTGACTCTCGCCAACTGTTTCCTCCGTCCAAACTGTTTCAAAATAAAAGTCCTCACTGCAATAATTCACTGTTAACTAATTTAACTATTTAAACTACTCAACTATTGAACTGTTCAGCCATTCCAACTGTCAGTTGTCATCAACTTTGACTCTCGCCAACTGTTTCCTCCGTCCAGAACTGTTTCAAAATAAAAGTCCTCACTACAATAAATCACAATTAAATATTTTAACTATTTAAACTGCTCAACTTTTCAACCGTTCAGCTATTCCAACTGCCAGTTGTCATCAACTATGACTTCAGCCAACTGTTTCCTCTGTCCAAAACTGTTTCAAAATAAAAGTCCTCACTCCAATAAATCATAATTAAATAATATAACTATTTAAACTACTCAACTTTTCAACCGTTCAGCCATTCCAACTGCCCTTGTCATCAACTTTGACTCCAGCCAACTGTTTCCTCCGTCCTTAACTGTTTCAAAATAAAAGTCCTCACTACAATAAATCATAATTAAATAATATAACTATTTAAACTACTCAACTTTTCAACTGTTCAGCCATTCCAACTGCCCGTTGTCATCAACTATGACTCCAGCCAACTGTTTCCTCTGTCCACAACTGTTTCAAAATAAAAGTCCTCATTCAAATAATTCACTGTTAAATAATATAACTTTTTAAACTAAAAAACTATTTAACTGTTCAGCCATTCCAACTGTCATCAACTATGACTCCCGCCAACTTGTTTCCTCTGCCCACATTCCACCTTAAGCAACTACAGTTTGCATTTTTACATGCACTCGTAATTCCCTGGAATTACATACTCCTAGTTATTAATATTATTATTATTTTCTTCTAATAATAACCTCAACCGTTTAACGTAGAAACTTCATTCAAACTGCATTGCGTAGGTCTTACTTAGGACACCTGTGCAATGTATTTTTTCATCTTTGTAACTTTTATACTTTTTAAACTATGAATAAAAACTACTAATTTTTTTTCCCCGTAGACTTAACATTGGGCTGATGACATCACAGTAATCATAATTAAATAAATGGAATCTTGTTAAATGTTCTGACCACCTGCAGCAACTGTCAGTTTCTCAGGCTTTCAGACTACAGTCTGACTCTCTTAACACGACAGATCCTGTTCAACTGTTTCCTCTGCCTACAACTGTTTCAAAATAAAAAGTCCTCACAACAAGAAATCAACCTTAAATAATTTAAATATTTAAACTACTCAAATATTTAACTGTTCAGCCATTCCAACTGTCAGTTGTCATCAACTATGACTCCTGCCAACTGTTTCACCTGTCCAAAACTGTTTCAAAAATAAAGTCCTCACTGAAATAATTCACTGTTAAATAATTTAACTATTTAAACTACTCAACTGTTCAACCGTTCAGCCATTCCAACTGCCCATTGTCATCAACTATGACTCCGCCAACTGTTTCCTCTGTCCAAAACTGTTTCAAAATAAAAGTTCTCCTGAAATAATTCACTTTTAAAAATTTAACTATTTAAACAACTCAACTATTTAACTGTTCAGCCAATCCAACTGTCAGTTGTCATCAACTATGACTCCTGCCAACTGATTCCTCTGTCCAAAACTGTTTCAAAATAAAAGTTCTCCCTGAAATAATTCACTGTTAAATAATTTAACTTTTTAAACTACTCAACTTTTCAACCGTTCAGCCATTCCAACTGCCAGTTGTCATCAACTATGACTCCTGTCAACTGTTTCCTCTGTCCAAAACTGTTTCAAAATAAAAGTCCTCACTGAAATAATTCACAGTTAAATAATTTATCTGAACTACTCAACTATTTAACTGTTCAGCCAATCCAACTGTCAGTTGTCATCAACTATGACTCCCGCCAACTGTTTCAAAATAAAAGTCCTCACTACAATTAATCACAATTAAAAAATTTTACTATTTAAACTACTCAACCATCCAACTGTTCAACCATTCCAACTGCCCATTGTCATCAACTTCGACTCCCCTCCAACTGTTTCCTCTGTCCAAAACTGTTTCAAAATAAAAGTCCTCACTGCAATAATTCACTATTAAATA
Source organism: Gymnothorax javanicus (assembly GCA_029692085.1). Classification (NCBI taxonomy): domain Eukaryota; kingdom Metazoa; phylum Chordata; class Actinopteri; order Anguilliformes; family Muraenidae; genus Gymnothorax; species Gymnothorax javanicus. Next base: position 164,448,846 of record CM056195.1, read on the forward strand.
ATTTAACTATTTAAACTACTCAACTATTTAACTGTTCAGGCATTCCAACTGTCAGTTGTCATCAACTATGAGTCCTGCCAACTGTTTCACCTGTGTACAACTGTTTCAAAATAAAAGTCCTCATTACAATAGAACACAATTAAATAATTTAACTATTTAAACTACTCAACTTTTCAACCGTTCAGCCAATCCAACTGCCAGTTGTCATCAACTATGACTGCCGCCAACTGTTTCCTCTGCCTAAAACTGTTTCAAAATAAAAGTGATCACTGAAATAATTCACTGTTAACTAATTTAACAATTTAAACTACTCAACTATTTAACTGTTCGGGCATTCCAACAGTGAGTTGTCATCAACTATGACTCCTGCCAACTGTGTCACCTGTCCACAACTGTTTCAAAATAAAAGTCCTCATTACAAATAATCACAATCAAATAATTTAACTATTTAAACTACTCAACTTTTCAACCGTTCAGCCATTCCAACTGCCCATTTTCATCAATGATGACTCCAGCCAACTGTTTCCTCTGTCCAAAACTGTTTCAAAATAAAAGTCCTCACTGAAATAATTCACTGTTAAATAATTTAACTATTTAAACTACTCAACTATTTAACTGTTCAGCCATTCCAACTGTCAGTTGTCATCAACTATGACTCCTGCCAACTGTTTCCTCTGTCCAAAACTGTTTCAAAATAAAAGTCCTCACTGAAATAATTCACTGTTAAATAATTTAACTATTTAAACTACTCAACTATTTAACTGTTCAGCCATTCCAACTGTCAGTTGTCATCAACTATGACTCCCGCCAACTGTTTCCTCTGTCCAGAACTGTTTCAAAATAAAAGTCCTCATTAAAATAATTCACAAATAAATTTAACTATTTAAACTACTCAACTTTTTAACTGTTCAGCCATTCCAACTGCCAGTTGTCATCAACTATGACTCCCATCAACTGTTTCCTCTGTCCAAACTGTTTCAAAATAAAAGTCCTCACTACAATAAATCACAATTAAATAATTTAACTATTTAAACTACTCAACTTTTCAACCGTTCAGCTATTCCAACTGCCCGTTGTCATCAACTATGACTCCAGCCAACTGTTTCCTCTGTCCAAAACTGTTTCAAAATAAAAGTCCTCACTGCAATAATGCACTGTTAACTAATTTAACTATTTAAACTACTCAACTATTTAACTGTTCAGCCATTCCAACTGTCAGTTGTCATCAACTTTGACTCTCTGCCAACTGTTTCCTCTGTCCACAACTGTTTCAAAATAAAAGTTCTCACTACAATAAATCACAATTAAATATTTTAACTATTTAAACTACTCAACTATTCAACAGTTCAGCCATTTCAACTGCCAGTTGTCATCAACTATGAGTCCTGCCAACTGTTTCCTCTGTCCAAAACTGTTTGAAAATAAAAGTCCTCACTCCAATAAATCATAATTAAATAATATAACTATTTAAACTACTCAACTTTTCAACTGTTCAGCCATTCCAACTGCCCGTTGTCATCAACTTTGACTCCGCCAACTGTTTCCTCCGTCCTTAACTGTTTCAAAAAAAGTCCTCAACTAAATCATTTTAAAACTAAAACTTTTCAACCGTCCATTCCAACTGCCCGTTGTCAAATAAACTTTTCACTGTCCACAACTAAATTGAAATAATTCATTTAAATAATCAAACTTTTTAAACTAAAAAACTATTTAACTGTTCAGCTATTCCAACTGTCTTCAACTATGACTCCCGCCAACTTGTTTCCTCTGCCCACATTCCACCTGATGCAACTACAGTTTGCATTTTCATGCACTCGTAATTCCCTGGAATTACATTATCTAGTTATGTGCCTGCAGCAATGCAGACACATATTATAATCCTGCATACTTCTTTATTATTATTATTCCATATTCTTCCAATCGAACTGTTCGCTAAAAGTCCAGTTTTCATCCGATCCCCAAATTTAATTACATTAAACTACTCAGCTCCCTTTGTGAGGAGTGTGCAATGATTTTCTACTGCGATCCGACTTACAGATTTCCCACAATTCCTGAAAAACATGGACTTCTGAAACCTCTGTTTCAAAATGGAAGTCAATGAGAAAATAAATCATCTTCAAATCTCATATAACTCATTATTCAAACTCTGTTCCAACTCCCAAACATTGACAAGCAACGCCCAAGCAACCATTAGGAACAGCATACCAACCGCCAGCAATTCCAACAACCACCCAGAACACCATAGCAACCATTAGAAACGGCCTAGCCAACTGTTTAGCAACTGCCTGTCCCTAGCAACCACCCAAAACACCATAGCAACCACCTAGCAATGCCCTAAACCACCCAACAACACCATTTAACTATTTAAACTACCTAGCAACCATTTGAACACCATAGCAACATTCTAGCACTGCCAGTTGTCAACCACCCAGAACACCATAGCAACCGCCTAGCAACGCCTCAACCACCCAGAACACCATAGCAACTGCCTAACAACACCCTAGCAACCACCCAGAACACCATAGCAACCGCCTAGCAATTAACAACCACCTAAAAATACCTGCAACCACCCAGAACACCATAGCAAACCGCCTAGCAATGCAACCATCAACAACAACCACCTAGCAAACCCTAGCCACCCAGAACACCATAGCAAACCGCCTAGCAAAACCCTAGCAACCACCCAGAACACCATAGCAACTGCCTAAAAACCATTAACAACCACCCAGAACAACATTCCAACCGCCCCAGAAAACCCTAGCAACCACCCAGAACACCATCTCAACTACCCAGAAAACCATAGCAACCACCCAGAACAAACAACCGCCCCCTAGCAACCACCCAGAACACCATAGCAACCACTAGCAACTATTTTAACCACCCAGAACACCATAGCAACCCACCCCAGAACACCATAGCAACCACCTAGCAACGCCCTAGCAACCACCCAGAACACCAACTGCCAACATCCTAGCAACCACCCAGAACACCATAGCAACCACCTAACAAAGCCCTAGCAACCACCCAGAACACCATTGAAAATAAAAGTAGCTCCACTCCAAGCAAATCAACGCCCTAGCAACCACCAAAAAACACCATGGCAATCACCTTTAAATGCCCGAGCAACCACCCAGAACACCATAGCAACTCAATGCCCTAGCAACCACCTGGAACTCCATCAGCCAACGCCCCATAGGGCACCCAGAACACCATATCAACGGGTTACGAGATCCCTGGCACTCACCAACACTGTCCTGTAGAGCAACAGGCACATTCAAAATTTCTACCGGAATTTTCTAGTTATTATTATTATTCTCCCATATTCTTCCGTAATCGCCAACACTACTCCTCCCACAGTTTTCATCCGATCCCCACATTACACATGAAAACGTGCGGACCCCTGTCCACAACTGCTATGAAAATTCTAAGCGATCCGACTTAATAATTTCCCACAATTCGAAAAATATGGACTTCTGAAACCTCGTTATAATGGAAGTCAATGAGAAAATCCTTCAACTCACTCATCTTCACCCTCTCACCGTGAACTCATATATTCACATAGAAACTCTGTTCCAACTCCCAAACATTGACAAGCAACGCCCAAGCAACCATTAGGAACAGCATAGCAACCTCCTAGCAACGACCTAGCAACCACCTAGAACACCATAGCAACCACCCAGAACGCCCTAGCAACCACCCAGAACACCATAGCAACTGCCTAGAAACGCCCTAGCAACTACCCAGAACACCATAGCAACTGCCTAGCAATGCCCTAGCAACCACCCAGAACACCATAGCAACCGCCTAGTAACGCCCTAGCAACCACCCAGAACACCATAGCAACCGCCTAGCAATGCCCTAGCAACCACCTGGAACTCCATAGCAACCGCCCAGCAACGCCCTATAGAGCACCCAGAACACCATATCAACGACTTACCAGATCCCTGGCAAGCACCTCGAACACTGTCATGCGTGTAGAGCAGCAGACACATTCAAAATTTCTACGAATTTTCTAGTTATTCTTCCATATTCTTCTGTAATTGCACGGTTCGCTACCCTCCCACAGTTTTCACCCGATCCCCACATATTACACATGAAAACGTAGAAACCCTGTTCAAGTGTGCTATGACTTTTCTAAGCGATTCGACTTACGGATTTCCACAATTCCCAAAAAACATGGACTTCTGAAATCTACCAATAATGGAAGTCAATGAATGAAACTCACTCATCTTCACCCTCTCACCATGAACTCATATATTCAAGTAGAAACTCTGTTCCCAACTCCCAAACATTGGAACAATAGCAACCAATAGCAACCACCCAGAACACCATAGCAACTACCCATTAGAACACCATATAGCAACCGCCTAGCACCCTAGCCTAGCAACCTAGCAACCCTAGAACACCATAGCAACCACCCAGAACACCATAGCAACCACCCTAGCAACCCTTAGCAACCACCTAGCAGAACACCCATAGCAACTGCCTAGCAACCACCCAGAACACCATAGCAACCTAGCAACCACCCAGAACACCATAGCAACAACTGCCCTTGCAACCACCCAGAACCCTAGCAGCAACCAACCACCCAGAACACCATAGCAACCGCCTAGCAAGCAACCACCCAGAACACAATAGCAACTAGCAAACCATCCAACCACCCAGAACACCATAGCAAACGCCCAAGCAACCACCCAGAACACCATAGCAACCGCCTAGCAACGCCCTAGCAACCACCCAGAACACCATAGCAACCGCCTAGCAACCACCCAGAACATAATAGCAACTGCCTAGCAACCCTAGCAACCAGAACACCATAGCAACTGCCTAGCAACCACCCAGAACACCATCAACCTAGCAACCCATCCAGAACACCATAGCAACCGCCTAGCAACGCCTAGCAACCACCCAGAACACCATAGCAACCGCCCAGCAACGCCCTAGCAACCACCCAGAACATCATAGCAACTGCCTAGGAATTCCCTAGAACCACCTGGAACTCCATAGCAACCCAGCAAAAGCACCCAGAAAACCATATCAACGCCTTTACCAGATCCCTGGCAAGCACCTCGAACACTGTACGTGTTGAGCAGCAGGCACATTCAAAATTTCTACCGGAATTTTCTAGTTGTATTCTACTGCTCTGTTTTTATTATGAAAGGATCAACACAGTTAAAATATGAAATAATTTGTTTTAACCTTTCATATAATCCTTATTTTCAAAGGTTAATTGAACTTTTAAATGAATTCCTGTTCCTGATAACCCCAGTAAGCCCTAGTAATTTTTTTGCCTGTTTTTCTGCATAGTTTCAGAGAAAACTTCTCGCTGGTCATGAAGATTAGGACTGCATTCCTGTGAAACTCTCCAGTCCTGCCATCAGACAGTTCTGCTCCAACTGGCTACTACCCAGGGACACGCCTGACCAGGGAAGTACATGCCCGAAACTCAAGCTTAATACAGTCTTCACTGAATTTTGCAATTCTGCTTTGGGCTCCATCCCACCCATTCATAAATATATGACAATCAATAAAACTGGTTATTGGATTGTGCTCTTTTTCTGCCTCTGGTTTTTTGTCTGCATCTCAACAAAAGATTACTGTTCACAGTGACTCTGGCCATTAGCAGGGAAGAATTCAGGAGAAGTTACAGCACAATATTAGAGACATTAAAAGGGAAAGAGCTCACATGACAAAAAAGTCAACATTTCCCACTATTTAGGTGTCATTAACGAAAGTCCTGAAGAGGATAGTCCTGAAGATGGATTTCTGCTTCGGGTATCCTTGGCTATCACCATATCTATAATCCCAAAAAACCTTAAAAACCTTAAAAACCTTAAATTGAAAAGGAGAGTCAGCAAAAATTTATTCAGTTTAATCCTGTTTGAGCTGTCATTAAAAAAAGGTTCTTTATAAGTAATTTGAAATTAACAATGGACTTCAGTTCTTCATTACTCTGGCTATAAATAAATAAGACTTCAAATGATTTTACTGTACAGTCTGAGAGAAATTGAAAGAAAATCAGATCAAATGACAGTACACTTTTAACTTCCTCCAACTAGAGAGGTCATTAAAGAAAATACAGAGGAGCTTATATGAAAATGACAATAAATTTCTGTTCAGGATGACCCTCGCTATGAATAATTTATATTTCACGCGATTTTACTGTTCCGTTTAAGAGGAATTTAAAAGGAAAGTCACCACCATTGACAACACAGTCATGATATCCTCTAATTTGAGAAAAATTAGAGAAAATTTACATGAAAATCAGAAAAATTTACATGAAATTTGGAATGCAATCCTGTTCAATTGGATCCTGGCTATGAACTCAAAAAATTTCCTAAGATTTCACTGTACAGTTAAAGAGAAATTGAAAGGAAAGTCATTTCAAAATACAATACAGTCATAATTTCCACCAAATTGAGATGTGATTAAAACAACATACAGAATAGTTTACCGAAAATTAAGAATGGATTCTTGTTCAGGATGACCTTGGCTATGAATGCACTGTATTTCAGATGATTTTACTGTTCACTGTCAAAGAAATGTAAAGGCAAATTCAATTAAATGGAAAACACATCATCATGTCCTTCTATTTCAGCTATCATTAAAAAAAACACATAGAAAAGGTTATATGAAATTACGAATGTAATCCTGCTCATGGTGACCCTGGCTATGAAGACTAAAGATCAAATTAGATTTTACTGTGTGGTTTTAGAGAAATTCAAAGGGGAAGTTAGCTTAAATGACAACACAGTCATAATTTATTATAAAATAGATTCTTGTTAAGAAGGACCCTGGCTAAAAAAGGATGTAACTTCATGAGATTTTACTATGGAGTTTTAGAGAAAATGACAGGGAAACTCAGCTCAAATGACAACACAGCCACAATATCTACAAAATTCAGACATCATTAAAACAATTATCTTGAGAGGTTTCATGAAATGTAAAATAGATTCCTGTTAAGAAGGACCCTAAATATTAATGCATATAATTTCATAAGATTTTACAGTGGAATTTTAGAGAAATTTACAGGGGAAATCAGCTCAAATAACAACACAGCCACAATATCTTCAAAATTCAAACATCATTAAAATAATTTTCTTGAGAGGTTACATGAAATGTAAAATAGATTCCTGTTAAGAAGTACCCTGGCTATTCATGGGTATAATTTCATAAGATTTTACTGTTGAGTTTTAGAGAAAATAACAGGGAAACTCAGCTCAAATGACAACACAGCCACAATATCTTCAAATTTCAGACGGCATTAAAACAATTTCCTTGAGAGGTTACATTAAATGTGAAATAGATTCCTGTTAGGAAGGACCCTGGCTATTAATGCATATAATTTCATAAAATTTTGCTGTGGAATTTCAGAAATTTACAGGGGAAATCAGCTCAAATGACAACACAGCCACAATATCTTCAAATTTCAGATGTAATTGAAACAATTTACTTGAGAGGTTACATGAAATGTAAAATAGATTCCTGTTAAGAAGGACCCTGGCTATTAATGCCTGTAATTTCATAAGATTTTACTGTGGAATTTAGAGAAATTTACAGGGAAATCAGCTCAAATGACAATAAAGCTGTTATAAATCAGTGATTCAAATGTTTGTTTTTAATTTGTTTTTAGTTTACTGGTTTTAGTTTCTAGTTTTTGTTGTGTTTCTTGTTTATTTTTAGTATTGCTATGATTTATATATTTATTCGTTAGAGCATTTGTTTCTGGATGATTGCTCTGTCTCTGGTCTTCAGTGTTTTCCTCCACAGTTTCTGTCTCGTTTCTTGATTTTTCATCACACTCTTTCCCTTTTCGGTTTGGTAATTCCTCTTCCTTTCTCTTAATGTTCTGATTGGACTATCCATCACTTAGAAGTTCAGTTAGGCACGGGTGATTAGTTAGTTCAAAGTTACAGGATCCCACCTCAAATCTCTCTCTCTCCACAATCATCCTTGCTTTTCTAGATCCATCATTCCTCTAATTTTCTTCTGAGTTTAGCTGGGCCTCCAAAATTTGTTTGTGTTTAAAAGACCCACTTTCCCGTAATTTCTTGTCGACTAATTTCACCACAGCTTTTCTTGGTCAGTTTTAGTTTTACGCTATTTTCTTGTTTCGATTGTTGAGCTCGTTTCCTGTTATTCTCCGTAAGTCTTGTATTTGATTGTTTGTAATTGCGTTGTGAGAGATTGATTTGATTGATTAGTATTAATTCTCCCTAATTTCCATTTTGTACCCATCTGTTTAATTTCTCCTGTGTTCTCCAGGGGATCCAACTCCCTTTTTCCTTCCCCTTCCATTCCCTTAGTTTCAACCCTCTTTGTTACTGTCTTTAAAACATTGATTTTCTGGTTACTGGATCTTTTTGCTTGTCCCTGACTAAAGTCTGCCCATCCTGCATAAAAAGGTTTGCCTGGCTATTGATCTATTTAATTCTTGACCATGAGCTTTAAATCCTAATAATTTTTGGAGCCAATGCTGAACTGCTTTTTGGAATCAATGCCAAATTTCAAAAGCCACAATATCTTCAAAAGTCAAACGTCATTGAAACAATTTCCTTGAGAGGTTACATGAAATGTAAAATAGATTTCTGTTAAGAGGGACCCTGGCTATTAATGCCTATAATTTCATAAGATTTTACTATGGAATTTTAGGGAAATTTACAGGGGAAATCAGCTCAAATGACAACACAGCCACAGTATCTTCAAATTTCAGATGTCAATAATACAATTTCCTTGAGAGGTTACATGAAATGCAAAATAGATTCCTGTTATGAAAGACCTGACTATGAATCCGTATAATTTCATAAGATTTTACTATGGAGTTTTAGAGAAAATTACAGGGAAATCAGCTCAAATGACAACACAGCCACAATATCTTCAAAATTCAAACATCATTAAAATAATTTTCTTGCGAGGTTTCATGAAATGTAAAATACATTCCTCTTAAGAAGTACCCTGGCTAATAATGCGTATAATTTCATAAGATTTTACTATGGAGTTTTAGAGAAAATTACAGGGGAAACTCAGCTCAAATGACAACACAGCCAAAATATCTTCAAATTTCAGGCGTCATTAAAAGAATTTCCTTGAGAGGTAACATGAAATGTAAAATAGATTCCTGTTAAGAAGGACCCTGGCTATTAATCCATATAATTTCATAAGATTTTACTCTGGAATTTTAGAGAAATTTACAGGGGAAATCAGCTCAAATGACAACACAGCCACAATATCTTCAAATTTCAGACGTCATTAAAACAATTTCCTTGAGAGGTTACATGAAATGTAAAATAGATTCCTGTTAAAAAGGAACCTGGCTATTCATGGGTATAATTTCATAAGAATTTACTGTGGAATTTTGGAGAAATTTACAGGGGAAATCAGCTCAAATGACAACACAGCCACAATATCTTCAAATTTCAGATGTCATTAATACTATTTCCTTGAGAGGTTACATGAAATGCAAAATAGATTCCTCTTAGGAAGGACCCTGACTATTAATCCGTATAATTTCATAAGATTTTACTGTGGAGTTTTAGAGAAAATTACAGGGAAACTCAGCTCAAATGATAACACAGCCACGATATCTTCAAAATTCAAACATCATTAAAATAATTTTCTTGAGAGGTTTCATGAAATGTAAAATACATTCCTGTTAAGAAGTACCCTGGCTAATAATGCATATAATTTCATAAGATTTTACTGTGGAATTTCAGAGAAATTTACAGGGGAAATCGCTCAAATGACAACACAGCCACAATATCTTCAAAATTCAGACGTCATTGAAACAATTTCCTTGAGAGGTTACATGAAATGTAAATAGATTCCTGTTAAGAAGGACCCTGGATATTAATGCCTATAATTTCATAAGACTTTACTGTGGAATTTTAGAGAAATTTACAGGGGAAATCAGCTCAAATGACAACACAGCCACAATATCTTCAAATTTCAGACATCATTAATACAATTTACTTGAGAGGTTACATGAAATGCAAAATAGACTCCTGTTAAGAAGGACCCTGGCTATTAAAACCATATAATTTCATAAGATTTTTACTGTGAATTTTATAGAAATTTGCAGGGGAAATCAGCTCAAATGACAACACAGCCACAATATCTTCAAATTTCAGACGTCATTAAAACAATTTTCTTGAGAGGTTACATGAAATGTAAAATAGATTCTTGTTAAAAAGGACCCTGGCTAAAAAAGGATGTAATTTCATAAGATTTTACTGTTAATTTTAGAGAAATTTACAGGGGAAATCAGCTCAAATGACAACACACCCACAATATCTTAACATTTCAGACGTCATTAAAACAATTTTCTTGAGAGGTTACATGAAATGTAAAATAGATTCCTGTTACGAAGGACCCTGGCTATTAATGCATTTAATTTCATAAGATTTTACTGTGGAATTTTAGAGAAATTTACAGGGGAAATCAGCTCAAATGACAACACAGCCACAGTATCTTCAAACTTCAGATTTCATTAAAACAATTTCCTTGAGAGGTTACATGAAATGTAAAATATATTCCTGTTAAGAGGGACCCTGGCTACTAATGCATTTAATTTCATAAGATTTTACTGTGGAATTTTAGAGAAATTTACAGGGGAATTCAGCTCAAATGACAACACAGCCACAATATCTTCAAATTTCAGACGTCATTAAAACAATTTTCTTGAGAGGTTACATGATATGTAAAATAGATTCTTCTGAAGAAGGAACCTGGCTAAAAAAGGATGTAATTTCAAAATATTTTACTGTAAAGTTTTAGAGAAAATTACAGGGAAACTCAGCTCAAATGACAACACAGCCACAATATCTTCAAATTTCATACGTCATTAAAACAATTTTCTTGAGAGGTTACATGAAACTTAATATATTTTCTTGTTAAGAATGACCCTGGCTATAAACTTCTGTAATTTCATATGATTTTACTGTGGAGTCACAGCCATAATTTCTTCAAAGTTCAGACGTTATTATTTCAATATTTTGTGGACATTGTAACTCTTGCCTTTCCAAAGATGCTGAAAGCGCAAAATCTGAAATAAGAATGCATACAAGCCAAAACTATACATTTAAAACAAATTTGCAATACTATTACACTTGTCATGGATAATGTTACATCTCATTAAATTACACATCCCCAATGATTAGTTACATCAGCAAGAACACTGCTGTTTTTGACAGCCGACTTCTTCAGGTGCGTGAAACCTGTTTTACAGTCACCAGGTTCGATGACACTGCAAACCAGCACCTTAGCCCATTGGCAACAACACATTCATCTTTGCGAAATGTAACCATGTCAAAACTTTAGGAAAACTGAAACACAAAGGCTTCAGTTTTGTGAAGATACTTCCTAGCAAGCATTCAAATGTTTGAAGACTGTTGCTAGGAGGCCAGGTCAAGACACCCTGTCATTGCTTTAGAGTAGTTCTATATGCCTGATGAACGTTAGCCGATGCCAATGTCTGGACATCACCTGGGGATAGGATGCACATCCTTCCTAGGTGTTCTAGCAGCGTGAAAACATGTCTTGAACATGAACAAGCCTGTAGCCGCCAAAGGAAGGCGGGGTTATAAATCAGGACAGGCAGATTTAAGGGTGTTCTAGCCAGGCGAAGGGAGATGTCTTGGGTCCTCATATGTGAAGCTGCTGCAGGTGCATGAGAGCAATTGTTTGAGGGTGCTGCCGACTGTGAGCTTTGGGGCTGTTGTGAGACCACACGCTGAGAGGTAACAGTGTTTGAGTGTATCGTAAACACACAGCGCTAAACACGTTTGTGTGATTGCGTTCCAAGCTGTTAGGTGCTGCTCCAGTGTGTTCGACTGCACAACAAGTGTTCGGCGTGTGTAGTGAGACACGCAGCGTGGTTTGGGCTTTGCCGGTACGAAGTAACTTGTGTAGGAGTTGTCTTTATTTTTGTGTATGAGAGAATTGCTTACGGTATGTTGGAAGGTGTGTGTGTGTGTGTGTACATATGTGAGGCTGACCACACTGCATTTTTTGTTATAACAGTTGCAGTGGGAAACGGGCCTGAGTAGAGTCGGTCAGACCCGTGTGCGTATCTGGCGCAACCCTTGACGGTCATATGGTAATGTAATCTTTTTTATTTTGTGTGCTGCTTGCATGTTGCATGTATTATAAATTGTATTTTAATACTGCAGGGCAAATTTTTATGGCTTGTTGTATTGTTTGCTGTATTTTGTCAGCAGGATGTTTGAACAGTGTATTTTGCTTGTAGGTCTGTTTGGAGCAGCGGTGCATGGCCTGACTGCTGTTCCTTTCCCTTTTCCTGTTTTATACGCGGTGAGGGCGTCCAGTTGAACAGCTGCCGCTGAGCGGAGTTTCGCTCATTCCTATGGCCTCATGTTAATATTCACAGAGCGGAGCTGTTCAGCTGAGCTGCTTATCTTTTTGTTTTTTTGTGTTACTTGTTTTTGTTTGTCTAAATTATCCTCCCACTATCTCTGACAAAAGTTTAACTGTCAGGCCTCATCTCCAAACGTGCTTGACCTGCCGTAAACCGAGGGGCTTACACTAGACGGGATTGCTGTGTACACTGGCATAAGCCTTATTGAGTTGTATTGGTAATTGTTGCTCTGAAGAGGTGCAGTGTTATATGAATGCCAGGTGGTTGTGTGTGAACCATAATGTTTTGTTGTCTATCCCTCTCTAACCTGCAATAAGCCGGAGAGCCAGGCTGGCTGGAATCGGATGTCAGTAGATGGGATGTTATTAATTTACTGTTGCTCACAAAGAGAAAAATCCTTTTTAAAGTGCCAATAAATATATTTTTTAAATGTAAATTTTGTACAAATAAAGAAGCATGGCAAATTTTATTTTAAAGCTTTACATTGGAGTTTTGGCTCATCTCTTGAACCTTGGGTAACAAGCCTATTTAATATTTTGCAACATTCTTAAACGTGTGTATTCAGCTGTTATACACATCGTTAAACGCACGTCAACCAATTCTGAAAATCGGGAGCATGCATTGACTTGCTGCCACCCTGTAGGACCTAATCCTTGACTAATATGTTAGCCCACTCGGCAATCGCAACTTTCCACTTGGCTTGACAACATAATACAGGACGTTAAATGTAATAAACTTAACTAGGGTCCTTATAAACATTAAATAAGCGCCAAGTAATACGGTCTAAAAGAGGAGTGTCCCATCATATTCTGAAATTACAAGCGTTCATAGTCAGGGACATTTTTAACAGGAATATATTTTAAATTTCATAGAACCTTCCAAGAAAATTGTTTTAATGACATCTGAATTTCAAAGAAATTGTGGCTGTGCTGTCATTTGAGCTGACTCCCCACGTAAATTTCTCTAAAACTCGAAAGCAGAATCATATGAAATTATTAACGTGCCTAACCAGGGTCATTCTTAACAGTAATAAATATTACATTTCGTGTAACCTCTCAAGAAAATTGTTTTAATGACGTCTGATCTCTGAAGAAATTATGGCTGTGTTGTCAGTAGAGCTGATTTTCACTGTAAATTTCTCAAAATCCCCACAGTAAAATCATATGAAATTATATGCATTCATAGCCAGGGTCATTGTTAACAGGAATGTATTGTAAGTTTCATGTGACCTCTCAAGAAAATTGTTTTGATGATGTCTGAACTTTGAAAAAATTATGGCTGTGTTGTCATTAGAGCTGATTTTCCCCGTAAATTTTTCAAAAACACCACAGTAAAATCATATGAAATTACATGCATTGATAGTAAGGGTCATTCTTAACAGGAATTTACTTTAAGTTTCATGTAACCTCTCAAAAAAATTGTTTTAATGAAGTCTGAACTTTGAAGAAATTATGGCTGTGTTGTCATTACAGCTGATTTTCCCTGTAAAATTTCTCAAAAACCCCGCAGTAAAATCATATGAAATTATATGCATTCATAACCTGGGTCATTTTTAACAGGAATGTATTTTAAGTTTCATGTAACCTCTCAAAGAAAATTGTTTTAATGAAGTCTGAACTTTGAAGAAATTATGGCTGTTGTCATTAGAGTTGATTTTCCCTGTAAATTTCTCAAAAATCCCACAGTAAAATCATATGAAATTATATGCCTTCATAGCCAGGGTCATTCTGAACAGAAATTTATTTTTAATTTCATGTAATCTCTCAAGAAAATTGTTTTAATGACATCTGAATTTAGAAGAAATTATGGCTGTGTTGCCATTTGAGCTGATTTTCCCTGTAAATTTCTCTAAAACTCCACAGTAAAATCATATGAAATTACATGGTGTCATAGCCAGGGTCATTCTTAACAGGAATATATTTTTAATTTCATGTAACCTCTCAAGAAAATTGTTTTAATGTCGTTTGAATTTTGAAGAAATTATGGCTGTGTTGTCATTTGAGCTAATTTTCCCTGTAAATTTCTCTAAAACACCACAGTAAAATCATGTGAAATTATACGCTGTCATAGCCAGGGTCATTCTTAATAGGAATATATTTTTAATTTCATTTAACCTCTCAAGAAAATTGTTTTAATGACGTTTGAATTTTGAAGAAATTATGGCTGTGTTGTCATTTGAGCTGATTTTCCGTCTAAATTTCTCTTAAATTCAACAATGAAATCGAATGAAATCATATGCATTAAAAGCCAGGGTCCTTAAAATTAAAAAAATTTTCCTGTTATGTAACATCTCAAGAATATTGTTTTAATGACGTCTGAATTTTGAATTAATTATAGGTGTTTTGTCATTTGAGCTGACTTTACCCCATAAATTTCTCTAAAACTCCATGGTAAAATCATATGAAATTTTCTGCTTTCATGGCCAGGGTCATTCTTAACAGGAATGTATTTTTAATTATATGTATCCTCTCAAGAAATTGTTTTAATGACATCTGATTTTTGAAGAAATTACGGCTGTGTTGTCATTTGAGCTGATTTTCCTCGTAAATTTTTCTAAAATGGTGGGCATATGGTTGCCACTGCAGTTCAATATGTCCTCAAATTCAACATTAGACTTTGATACTGGTGTCTACTTCTGACCCCATCAAATGAACTGTACGAATAATATTGGTACATGCATGGTGTCAAACCACATTTGGTAACTTGGTTTTTCTGCTCAGACAGTAACTGACCAGGACACATTTATACTGGCTGAAAAGTTTAATTTACACTTATAAGAAAAAACAAATGCAAATCCAATAGTGATTGAGCACTGATTCCTCAGAACCTGGAACATAAGTACATACTGTATGATACTTGAATATGATGTGCACTAATAGGGTCTATGATGCACTTACTGTCAGAACCCATAATTCAGGATTTTAGACTTTGAAGCCATGGTAAATACTGTTAAATCTGCCTATATGGCTATGTGGCCTCGCGTAAAAATGTATGCAGCACTGAAATTTTTTTAGTGAAGGTTAGGTGGGACAAATTTACACTAGTTGGGCTATAGATAGTGTTACAATAATATCAAGCTACTTGTCTGTGTACATTCATAATGTTACAATTGTCTCATTTAGTCCTAAAATTACAGTATGCAACAGTGATTCAGTGCATCACATTCTTATGTGTTAGATGGCAAAAGCAGCCAAGGTGGCCTTTCCACATCTCCCCAACGTGGCACTTGGAACAACTCGGCAAGAGATGGCACAGGAATGTAGAAGCTGGGGGCACACTCTCTACCTCGAGGGGGTTGCTGTCTTGGTGGTGGGGGCTGTATGCTGGGCTGTGGGGGTGCGTGCCTGGGGCTTGTGGCCTGCCTGTGTGCCCTCTCGTGGCTCTTGTGCTGGGTGCCTTGGCTCTAGGGGGGGTGCAGAGGTGCTCGGGGTTGCTGCCTGCTTGCTCCCTGGGGGGCTGCCGGTCAGATGCTGGCCTCTCCTCAGAGGGGGGGGCTCTGTCTGGGAGCCCTGCTGGGGGTGTTTGTGTGCTGGGTTTCATCCTTGCACATGCTGCTCACTCCTGTGGCTGTAGGGAGTGGCTTGGGTCCGGGCTGGGGTTCGCCAGCATCTTGTTTACTCTGTGGAACCCTCCATGCCTCTTGGGGTGGCGCTGTGTTCGGGGCCTCAGTTGTCCTCCTGTTTGGGTGGCCTCCATGCAGCAGCATGGTGGCAAGTCTGGTGTGCCTGGGGGAAATGGGTTACCTCAGCAGCTGGGGGAGTTCTCTGCTGCTCTGGGCACCTAGCACTGTTCCAATCAACCGCTCTGCACATGCTATACTCTTGCAAACACATCCACTGCTTGGAGCACAAAAAGGTTTCATGCATTTTTTCAAGTTTTGAGAAAAAACAATGTAAAACTTTGAAACAATGTGAAAAATATGATTTGCATCCAACTGACTTCTTTCTTTGCAGGTAATTGTATTAAATAAACATGCTTCAGGTCAGTATAATTTTGCCTCAGTTTGACAAAAAGCACATTTTTTCAGCAAAAAATTTACTTCACACTTACACTACCTGTCAAAAGTTTTAGGACACCCAATTTTTCCATTTTTTAAATAGAAAATTATGCAGTTTAATGTCTCATTGTACTCTGGAATGAAAGCACAGACATGATAGAACAAATTAACAATTGAAGTTCAAAAAGAAACCATGGAATCAATTTATAAACCAAGATGTATTTTAAACTTTTGACTCAAAGTACCCACCTTTGGCAGATATAACGGCTGAACACACTCATGGCATTCTTTCTACAATGGAAATCAAATATTCTTCAGAAAGTTCTTCCCAACTCCGTTGCAGAAGTTCCCATAAATGTGTGGCACTTGTAGGTTGCTTTACTTTCACTCTTCTGTCCAGTTCATCCCAAACTATCTTGATGGGGTTTAAGTCTGGAGACTGTGCTGGCCACTCCATGTTTTCAAGCTTACCATCTTGTTCTTTTTCCTAAGGTAGTTCTGGCAGAGCTTGGACTTATGTTTTGGGTCATTATCTTGCTGTAGGATGAACCCCTGACCAACTGGGCGCATACCAGATGGTACTGCATGGCGCTGCAGAATGCTGTGGTAGCTGTTTGGTTCAGCCCAGGGTGCCTTTCACTCTATAAGTCACTGACCTGGATCCAGCAAAACAGCCCCAGACCATCACGCTTCCTCCTGCATGTTTGACAGTTGATGTCACACACTGAGGAACCATCCTTTCACCTACTCGACAGCGAGCAAAAAACCTGCGTAACCTTACCTCTTGTTTAAAACTTCTGACAGTTCACCACTTACCTTTGTACCATTTCAAGCTATTCGTTGGACTGGAACTGCATAATTTTCAATAAAAAACTGGAAAAATTGGGGTGTCCTAAAACTTTTGACCAGTAGTGTATGTGCTCCAAGCAGTTGACATGATGACACATGCTCTCAACAAACATCATCCCAATATTTTTTTCCCTGCCACAAGCACCTAAATTTTACTTCAATGTCTATTCTTTCACATTTCTTTCCTTTCCTTGTCCGCCCTTTCCTCCTTCACTGTTATAAACTGACTGAATTTAACAGTTAAATTAATGCATTAATTCCTGGTTATTTTAACTGTAAGTGGAGTCCTGCACGCATTTAACTCAACATGTAAGGGTCGGTCCTTACAGCCCCTCCCCTTCCGCATTCTCGGCCAGTAGTCCAGTTGGAGAGCAGCAGTCGAAGTCCGGTTTCTCGGTGGCCTCTCGGTTTCTTGGTGGCCAGGAGGCCCCCCCGGTGTAAAACAAAAGTGTGCTTTAACGTCACTTGAGGTCACATGCACTAACATGGTCATAGCCAAAGCCATCCTAACAATAATTCATTGGTCATTTCATTCAACCTCTAAGGGAAAGGTCTCCATGCCAAATTCGAGATAATGAATTGATATTTTAAATTTGGAGTTTACCTTTATTTAATAAATAGAAAACAGCAAAATAGCTTGCATTAAAATGGAAGCCATTTTAATTCCTTTGGATTTCATATTGCGAGAAATATAATAAGATTTCGTTTTTACTGGGTATCACTCGAGAGAAATTAGTGCTGAAATTGGGGTCGTCCTTCGTCTTGTTTGGCTGCTCCAATGACCCGTATGGCCGGAACATAACTCAACTAATAAAAACGCATCAAAATCCAAGTCGCGGCTGGCTTGACCGTGCTCCCACAAACGATGGCTCACTTGACCGCAGTCAAGGATTCTCAGTCATAAACCGGCCTTGAAAACAACAGTTGAACATTCAGCGGTTAATTATAGCGAAAATACAAATCACAAACCATTTAAGTGATTATACTGCTGAGGTTTTCCAGTGCATAGCATAATGGCGAGAGGACTCTCAGATAGACTGGCTAAAACAATAGCAAGCGCAGATTTATCCACAAACAGCTTTTATGACAAAATACCAAAGGTAAGAAAAATTTTTGCTCATCTCTGTAGCATTTAAAGTGTATGCCTGCTGTTCTTTGAGTGTGGTGTCAATTTAAAATGACAAGGCTTATATCGTTGGAATCTGTGGACTGTCCTTTTTCATTTGAGGTATCGTTTGTATGCATAGCACAAATTTAGTAGAAATTCTTGCGATAGAGCACTGATCTTATTTTATTAAATGTTTTGCTAGATGCTTATTTTCTTGCTTGGTACTTGAATTGTGTTCGGTTAAGGTAAAAATGGTCATCACAAACTTTTCGCCGAGTTTCTTCGCTTTAAGAGGATATGCCGTTTGACGAGGTTGCTATTAGGAAACATGCTGTATTTATTATGCAAATTCATTGCCCCTGTTATGGAGGCGTTCAGGCTTAAGGTTAATATTTGTATTGAATATATATTTTCCACTAATTTCTTTAAATCTTCACTTTAAAACCAGTCTTCATTGCAACAAAACCGTTGACTTACTTGTGAACTTCTGGTACGTGAAGCAGCTTTTCTTGAAGCGCTCTGAGCAAAGAACTGAATGTTTTGTTGGTTTGTAAGGCTTTCCACGGTCAATTCTTCTTAATTTAACAAGCCAGTCTTTCAAAAGGCCTTCATTGTTTTGTGGAAATTGATGGAAACTTATTTTGCCGTATTTTCCAGACGACTGATTGGCATTATTATGGGTGCAAGCAGCACAAGATTTCCCCATTTTCACTATGCTGCGATTAACCTTTGTGTACATTTTGCTTCGGGGATCATGTGACCACCTACGTAACCGTCAACGACCTCATTATTCAGTTGAAGCGTATTTAAGAGATTCTCACGCGAAATTGAGTCCTTGAGCATGGAAGTTAACCAGTTTCACGTGCATTACGGTGGATTTCCCCGCTTGTGACGTGGAAATCGATTTTGACTCGGGAATTCTCACGCTTGTCATTACTCAGGGGTTGGAAGCAATGGAATTGCATAAAGACATTTCAAATGGTCTTATTTCATTTCAACGATTATGAAACACTTTCATTGCTTCCAACCCGAGTAAAGAAAAGTGTGAGACGTCCGGAGTCATAATCGCTTTCAGTTACTAGAAATGCACCGTAATGCAAGTGACACAAACTGTCATGCAGGACTTCAATTCCGTGTAAGAATCATTAATACGCGTTGATTGAATAATTGCTGACTACGGTGAAAATGCGTGAGACTTACGCTGTATGCGTGAGATTGCGTTGAAAGTTGGCAGCCTTGAAAATGGTTGATTCACATGCGTTAATGGGCAACTCTTCACGAAAAAACCACTGTGGATTTTCCGTGTTAAATTTTGTCACATCCTAAGCAAGTCGTCAAACTTGTGCGTAATGATTGTTTAATTGAAAAAGATTGAAATGCGCTCTTTTTTGCGTTCAACTGATGCGTTTGATTTCTCGTCTTAACGAAGACAATTAGCTGCACCTGCGTGGGGAGGTTACAAAGTCTTTTACCAGAGAAATTGACTGAAAATAGATCAAGACTAATAAGCAGTTTAACGACATGTTTATCGCAGTGGCGTAGCCAGAACTGAAAATTGGGTGTGCCAGGAACATCCCTTTACAACTTCTATTAGTCATGACTTGTTCGCAATCATCTTTCCTAATGAACAATACATTCACTCCGAAAACAATCCACACTATCAGGTGTTGCTAGTTCTCCTCTTGAAGGTAAGATGACAATCATTCGTTTGGACGCGGTTGAACAATTATTGCTCCTGACTTGTTCTCAATCATTTTCCTTGATTAAAACGTTTTAAAATTATAACAATACACTATTGGCAATTATAGACAGGGCGTTTTTCTTAATGTGATCCAAGTGTGACAAAATAATAGGCTAAAATCAGTTCAGAAAAATAATTTACTTGTAGCCCCACGCTTTACAAAACTGCTCTGGATCTTTCGCGCTACATTTTTTTGGCACATCAGACGATCAAAAATGCTCTTCATGATCGCTTACATTGTTGGAATTCAATCAAAGACGAAGATGAGAAACACCTGTACGCAATTTTGAGTGTGGCTGATTGAAAGGCAAAAAAAAAGCGCGTCCAAATGAATGATTTCAATCTTTCACGAGGAGAACTAGCAACACCTGATAGAGAGGAGTGAATGCATAGTTCATCAGGAAAGATGATTGTGAACAAGTCAGGACTAATCGAAGTTGTAAAGGGATGTTTCTGGCACACCCAACTTTCAGCTCTGGCTACGCCACTGGTTTATCGCCCTCCTTGTTCTCTGTCCACCACCCGCCACTGGTAGGTAGCTAGCTTAGTACAACGACAACAATAGAAATGTAGGCTCTAGTTTCAGTTAAGCCTGTTCCAGTCCACTGTAACCGAAGAGTTTCACCGCAAACCGCAAAGTTCGTGATTTAGTGATTTTCTTCTGCTTTTGCTGCAGAGTAGGCTATTATCATTCAAATTTTGGTTGTATAAACGGTGCAAACAATTATTGTTCGCATGAATAATCATTTCTGAAATTGGAAACACGTTTGTTATTTTTACACGGCCCCTCCTCGGCGAGTTGCGTCGTGATGGAATTTACCTTCCGATGGAGTAATCCGATGTGATACTAAATTTGATCCGCTCCAGTTTAACGGTAGCACGACAGAAAACTACTTTCCGTGTATGTACGAAAGACTGCTCACTAGTTTTGTGGTATCACTGCACAGAAGTTTCTTTTTTTTAGATTTTTTTTTTTCTTTTTCACCTTTATTTGACAGTTGCAGTGTGGAGAGAGACAGGAAGGTTGGGGAAGACATGCGGCAAATGACCCGAGCCGGAATCGAGCGGGGTCGCCGCGGCAAGGACACAGCCTTTATGGTGCGCGCGCTTAGACCGATGAGCCACCGGGGCGCCCCGGAAGTTTGTCATCTAGTTCTGAACAGAATTATAAGATGGGCAGCTAAAGCCCCTCCTAGAACGTTCTGATGCTTCGTCCTTTTTTTTTTTTCTGCAAAAAGATTGGAAGCTGAAGACCTTCAGAGAGCATCTTGAGAGCTTGTACCGTGAAATTCATTCTTATTTTGCATGCTCATTTCTCACATCTTTTCACAATCATGTTTTTCTATTAAAGTACGCGATAAGTGCTTTACAATGCATACTCTGTTCGTTTCTTCATCTTTTCATGATCACGAGTGCACAACAAATCAAGCCTACTCTACGCGGTCGATTTCACGTGCTAATCATGCTTTCTTAGTGAAGTCCTGCAATATTCACGTCAATGAAGGTGTCAATTTAATAATTTTGATATTATTCATTTGGTGGGGGGTTGGGCGGATGAGATATTCATGCCCGGTTCAGTTAAGTTACGATGAAAAATCCTGACGTAACAAGGGAGTTTGGTGCTTCTGCAACTCTGAGAAGGAAGATGACAACAAGTTTTTTTAAATTATTTTGTATGATGTAATTTTAGAAAGCGAATCCTTGAATTTTTTTTTTTTTTTTTTTTTTTTTACTAATATTTAAGGAGTAATTTGGTTGTTTGCAAATTTTATTTGCCATTAGTAAATAAAAAATTATACTTAATGATCAGAGTGAAAACACGTGTTATAGAGGCTAATTTGTGCTGATATAAACACAGGTGTGCCTTGAGATTTTGGCTTGCCCTTAGGTGTGCCTTGGGCACAAAAAGTTTGACAACCACTGCGGCAAACAGTCGGAGCCTGTTGGCAGTGTGGGCATCCATCTCCATCGCTGATCGGCGACGAGGATATATCGCTGCTAGCAGAACTTGCTTGGCTAAAAGCTGGTTAATGCTGATTTCCAAGCATGCTTAACCCTGGGATATTGCGTGTTGCTAAGGGCTGAATTCGGAACGTCAACCGGCTTGTCAAAAATTATCTTCTCGCAATGGTGGTTCAAAAATGTCCAAAGTGGCGGGTTTTTTTTTTTTTTATTTTATTTTTTTTTTTTTTTTTTGCATTTTGCGATAGTTGTGAGTAGATAAAATGATGCAGGCTAGCTGTAGGCTATGTGTTGTGTATGAGTTTTCGGAAATTTGTGCTCCCTTTTATTGTGACCTTTCAGAATTATTCGACAGGGCGCCTATTCTCAGCTGTTGTAGAGCGTGTGTTTGCTTGCGTGTATGAGCGCTCAAATGTGTGAGTTATATGTCAGAGATGTATATTGTCTTACTGATAGCCGGTCTTTATTCTTTTTGGTGACGCAATTTCTGTATAATTTTATTGAATATATGTAAGCTTCTCTATGATAAAAATATTTTGTGCTATGATAGTCATGACTTGAAACTGTAGTTACAAGTGATTGTTGATGCATTATTGCATTATTTTCTATTATTATAGAAAGTAAGCAGGGCTGATGTTGCGCAGATGGGATAGGTCAGTAGCAGGGGCGGAGTGGCCATCGGGATTTCCCGGTCGGCAGGCCGGCCAGTAAGCACAAGTCAACCGGCCCGCAGACTTCCCTGCGCGACCGTATGACGTTCATGGTCGGCTCACTGAGTTAAAATCATCATCATCCAAGCATTATCCTATGAAATCTTCAAGATGTCCTTCAACTACTCACCTCAACTCCAATCAATATTTGTAACACTCTCTCTACATCTCACTCATGGTTGCTCGAGTGTCAGACTCACTCTCATCAATCCAGCCTACTGATTTTTGTTTAGCCTCCTATCTTGATCTAATTCTTTTTATTCAGACGTTACATAACTTTCATGACCACAAAAATAAAATTTACTGTTATAAAATTTGTAAATTAATATAGAATGGTCGGAGCAAAGCCTCACGGGAAATGGAAACTGCGTATCACGCTCTGCGTTTAGAGAGAAAGCGGGCAGGTTGAAGTAGCGCATTTTTTACACTCGAAGATGGAAGGTAAGAAGAGAAAGGAGGGGCCGAAAAGGCCAGAATGAAGAAGCGGATGCTGGAGGACTCAGGAGGACGGTGCATCAAAATGGTCAAAAATCACGATTTATTCCGAAACAACCAGGCGTCAACTAGTGATGCAGGTGTGTTGACGGGAAAACAGTTAGCTCAAGCCTTGACGTTATTACTAGGTGCGAATTAGCATAACATTACAGCTGAGTTCTTCATAGTTCCTCCTCAGCGGGGGCCGTGTCATCACGGCGACTACTACGGCCGCGTTGCCCCTCACTTTCTTTTTTTCTCTCCGCTCGTCAGCTCCAAACCCGTCTGCATCTGCACCGCGATTATGGACCAGAGAGGTTTCGCACACACACAGCTGTCATTTAACTCGTGTCAGAATAACAACACTCTCAGTACAGATCAGTGGGCGCAGCAATCTACCAGTTGTTATTTTACTGATACTGAAAACATTTGATTTTGTCTTAAAAAGTATTTTAAAAAATAAATAAATAATCTAATGCGTTTTTTTTTTCCTTGATTGATCAGATTTTGGCAATTTGGCCCTTGTTTAATCACATCTAGAGGACATACAATTATGGAAATTGCATGGTTTTGGTGCTATAATTAGATTTTCTTTAAATTTAAATTACCAAAATTGCTCACTTGATTTGCCTTTGTGCAATAGAGGATTTTATTGTGCATGATGTGGTGAGGGAAGGTTGGATAGGTCTCAGTCATTTTTAAATCACATCTAGATGTGACAAAATCAATTGACATGTATGTGTCCATGGACATATCCTATCTGATGTTTCTCTGTCATGGATGGAAAATATTATGTGTGGGGGTAGGTGGGGTGCATTGTATACCCCCTAACTCGCGGCCGGAGTACTTTGTTTCTGAATTCAATACCACTTAATATTTCATCAGTAATCCAGTCCTCAGTTTTAACCATGACTCTTACTGATTTCATAGGGGACGGACTCCAGAACATAGCGCTGTAGCGCTGTTTGTTGGTGTTCATTCTGCTTGAGTTGAGACAGAGGAAGACGTGTGGGATCTAAGCTGAAGATTTACTCTTGTCTAAACAGAGTTTTCTGAAAATAAATCGTCTGTTAAGGCTCAAACAGTATTAGAGATTAGACAATTTGCTCCTGAGGTATAACCTTTGTCGCATTAGGGGCAGGGAGAATCTTCCTCCTTCTTTTTCCCCTTTTTCCCCCTGTAACAACTCAGTGAGCAAACAGCCAAATTAAGTCGCTAATCTGGTCAAACAAAGGCCTCCTCCCTCCTCCAGTTTCTCCTGGGCGTAGTAGCCAGTCTTTTTTATCTGGGTTCTCAGCTAAGCCCTGTGATATTTTTAGGTTAGTATATTAATAGTACCGACTAGATAAACTGAAGTTGGCTTATTAGGAGTGCTTATCATCCATAGAGTTTCTCAATTTAGTATTTCATTTCTGTTAACTGAAACTAAGCCCCTGTTAAAAGAGGCTTATTATCCATTCACATAGTTTCCCCACGGTTTCTATTGTGACTGCTGCTTAGGGCTTCTCAGGTTAATAAATAAATAAATTGTGGTTCCTGAGCTTCTTGTAATTTTCTTTGCTATCTAGGGTGAGCGAGGTCATTAGGTATGGGGTTCAAAATGTGGCCAAAACTATGTGACGGTTGCAGGATGATCGCACTTTTGGAAAGAGATTTCCAGGGTGGGTTTGTCTGTCACCGGTGCCAGCTAATTGAGCATCTGGAGAGCAAGATCCTTGATCTTCAGGGCCAGTTGGCGGCACGACATAGTTCGCAATCAGTAGAGTTCCTAGAGGAACTAAGTAGTATGTCGTTTAGAGAAATGGTTTGTACGCCAAAGCAGGGTGGTGTGGGGACCCTAGAGCAGGCAGGGAGAGAAAGTTGGGTGACGGTAGGGGGCGTAAAAAAGCAGGAAAGGGCGTGCACACCATACAGCGACAGCTCCTCCAGTGGTTGAGGTGTCCAACCGATTCCGGCCCTTGCAGGAACTCGAATTGGCCCCTGACCCTGAGAGTGAGGGGACTGATGAGCAGCAGGGCACCCTGTTGGCCTCTACCCCTCAGAAAAGAGAGTTATTGATAGTGGGGGACTCAATACTTAGAGGAATAGGCAGTTTAGTCTGTTCAAGCGCGACAAGGAGTCTCGTATGGTGTGTTGCCTGCCTGGTGCCCAGGTAGGAGACCTCCTGGAGTGTCTTGGACAAGCTCCTGGCCAGAGCGGGGAGGGATCCAGTTGTCATGGTCCATGTTGGGACTAATGACATAGGTAAGGGTAGGTTTGAGGTTCTGCAAAGCAAATTTGTTGAATTAGCTGAAAAGCTTAGGAGCAGATCCTCCACGGTAGTGTTCTCCGGGATTCTACCGTACCACGTGCAAGCAGAGGGAAGCAGAATTTTATCTGGAGGTTTAACACGTGGCTACGAACCTGGTGTAGGAAAGAGGGGTATAGGTTTATGGGGCACTGGAACTACTTCTGGGACAGGGGTGACCTGTTCAAGCCGGATGGGCTACACCTGAACCGGAGGGGTACTTTGCACTGGGTCAGCGTATGTTGAGGGTAGCAGAGAGTTATTTAAACTAGGGACTTGGGGGGCAGGGAGGTTAGAGAGTGTTACACAGAGGGAAATGCAGACTGCCCTGATGGAAGCTGACAGCGTTACATGCACTATTGATGATATATTTTTAAAGCAAAAAAAAAAGTGGTGAGGGGGCTTTGAGCAGCGGGCACATGGGAAATCCAAGGGAAGAGCGTTCCTGATAACCTGAAATGTTTTTATCTAAATGCAAGAAGCATTAAAAATAAATTTCGAGAACTTGAGGCCGTTATGATTAGTGAAGGCTATGACATAGTTGGGATTACAGAGACATGGCTTAGTGAAGAGGATGGAGATGAATATAATGTAGAAGGTTATAAGCTCTTTAGGAAGGATAGATGCAATAGGCGAGGAGGGGGTGTAGCACTCTATGTGAACGAAAAACATAAATGTGCAGGAAATTCCTGAAATTGAACATTCCTTGCCCTCTGAAGATATCTGGGTCAGGCTCACTGGCAAACACGAGACTGGTTTAAACATAGGTGTATGCTATCGACCACCAGCGTTGGACAGTACAGTCAATGAAATGCTCTTTAAAAGGATTACGCAAGCTTGTAGAGGAGGAGGGACTATTATTATGGGAGACTTAAATAATCCTGGTATTGATTGGGAAAAGGTGAAAGGACAGGGGGGGGGGGAGGAAGAATTTCTAGATGTCATAAATGATAATTTTTTGGTGCAGTATGTTAATAAACCTACAAGAGAGAAGGCAATTTTAGACTTAGTGCTCTGTAATGACCCAGATAGAATTAGCAATGTTGAGGTACAGGAGCCACTTGGGACAAGTGATCACTCTACTATTAATTTTGAGGTTTCATGGGAAGTTAAAAAGGTGTATTCAAAAACAAAAATTTTTCAATTTTAGGCGAGCAAAACTTTGACAGGATGCGCTCATATCTAAGTGAAATAAAATGGGAGACACTCCTGGACTGTGAGTCTGTAACTGGGATGTGGGAAAGATTTAAGGGGTTTTACTTGATTCACAATGCAAATTCATTCCAAAGGTGTCCAAAAGTAAGCTGAAAAAAAGCAGAATCCTCAGTGGATGACCACAGCTATTCGTAGGAGTTTGAGGGAAAAGAGGAATCTTTATAAGATGTACATAGAGGATAACAATGAGATTACTAAGGCCGAATACTGTAAAATGCGGGCTGTGGTCAAAAAAGAGCTGAGGAATGCTAGAAGACTGTATGAAAGACAAATTGCAGAGGGGTTAAAACTAACCCTAAGCGCTTCTTTCAGTACTGTAGTAGAAAAAGGAAAGTCAAAGAGCAGGTTAAGTGCATAAAGAATAAAAATGGATCGCTGCTATATAATAACAAGGATATTGCGGACACCTTAAATAGTTACTTTGTTGAGAATTTTACCTTAGAGCGGGTCTTTATTCGGCCAGAGGGCATGTCCAATGCTCAAGATTATTTAGCGGAAATTGAGGTTAGGGATAACGTAGTATTAGAAAAGTTGCATAAACCAAAGGCAGATAAGGCGGCGGGTCCTGATGGCTTATATCCTAGAGTGCTCAGGGAAGTTAGTGAGATCATCTTTAAGCTGCTATCCGCCATCTTTAGACGGTCTTTAGAAACTGGAGAAATACCAAATGATTGGAAACAGGGTAATATAATACCAATATATAAGAAAGGGGACCGTACTGAGCCAGGTAATTACAGGCCAGTCAGTTTAACTTGCATTGTGTGCAAAATATTGGAATCTATCATAAAAGATGAGCTGGACTTATTTCTTGAACGTAACAATATCTTGAGGGATAGCCAACATGGTTTCCGTAAAGGAAGGTCATGTCTGACAAACCTTCTGGAATTTTTTGAGGAGGCCACCAAGACTTATGACTAGAGCAGGGCTCATGACATCATATAGTTGGATTTTCAGAAAGCATTTCACACAGTACCGCATAAGAGACTAATTTTTAAAATGAGCTCCATTGGAGTTACAGGAGGTATTCTGAAGTGGATTCAAAACTGGTTGCAGGACAGAACACAAAGAGTGGTGGTCAGTGGTATCTCATCTGAGCTAGGTATGGTGGGGAGTGGCATCCCCCAGGGATCGGTGTTGGGACCCCTGCTGTTCCTTATCTACATTAATGACCTTGATAGGAATATTGAGAGCAGATTAGTGAAATTTGCAGATGATACTAAATTGGGAGGTTTGGCAAATAGTTTAGAGTCCACTAAAGTGATTCAGGATGATTTGGATAGAATCCAGAATTAGGCAGAAATGTGGAAAATGAAATTTAATGTAGCAAAATGTAAAGTTGTACATGTAGGTAATAAAAACATTAGACGGGATTACTTCATGGGAGGTTTTAAACTGGAATGTGCTTCACAAGAGAAAGATCTGGGAGTGATTGTTGACCAAACCCTCACAGGCTCTAGCCATTGTGCCGTAGCAGTTAAAAAAGCCAATCGGATGCTGGGATACATTGCCAAAAGTATTGAGTTCACATCCAAGGAGGTGATGCTTCTTTTGTACAACACATTCGTTAGACCACATCTAGAGTATTGTGTACAGTTCTGGGGACCATACTTTAAGAAAGACATAGAGGCTTTAGAGAAAGTTCAGAGAAGAGCCACGAAGCTAATTCCGGTATTAAAGATGAAAGCTATGAGAAAAGGCTGAAGATCCTTAATCTCTTTAGTCTTAGGAAAAGGAGACTAAGGGGTGATCTGATTGAGGTCTTTAAATATGTTAAAGGGATTAACAAAGTGAATTATGTAGGATTCCTTCAACCAAGTGTTGTTAGTAGAACTCGGGGTCACAAATGGAAGCTGACCAAAGGTAAATTTAGCACTGATATTCGAAATATTTCTTCACCCAAAGAGTAATTTCGGTGGAACAGCTTGCCTGACCATATTGTTGAGGCAGAGACCTTTTTTCAAGAGCAGGCTTGACTTAAAGTTAGATACCATTGAGTCATTGAGTATCTGAAGTGATATATTCACGATAGTACAAAGAAACTGGCGAGCCTGGTTGGGCTGAACGGCCTGTTCTCGCCATTCATGTTATGTTATGTTATGTTATGTTATGTTATGTTAAAAATAGTGCTAAAGTTTGACCATTCTACACCAACCTGGTCACAGTCAATTGCTGAGGATCAGTCAACCTGTGATAATCTTGCTGAAAACTCTTCTTTGCTGTAATGTTTTAGTGATCTTACAAACACTGGATCATTTGATTTTACACATTTGGTTCTGCATATCTTTCTTGTGCAATACGCAATCATATGATCACTGAGGCCACAAGTAATATTTCCACTTTGGCTAATTTTGTGCCATTACCTGGAACATAGTAAATATCTTTCAGCCACCCTTTGGGTCAAATAAAAAAACCCAGACTGATAGAAATGTAATGCAAATACATGGTTTATTAATATTGCAGATAGAATTTTTAAACAGTATTTTCAAACATACTTTTCATTGCCCATGGCTAAGTTAAATAAATCACAACACAATATTTTGCAGAGAAGACTGAAATACTCAAGAAAAGCAACAGTAATTGAATTGGGGAATTCGGTAATTCTGAATGCATTAAATGTGTGGAGTTGGGCCCCTATTAAATTCACCGATTCAAATGTATATGTGCTTTTTTGGATGGCAGAAAGACAAATAGGACTCCTTGGATGTCATAATTGGAAAATATGTATGTATTACTATGATGTATTTGTATCAATAAATACATTTTTTTTCTTTTAAAAACACTTGTTAATTGATAATGTAGCCAGATATTTTATTACAGATATCAAAAAATGATAATAGCACAAGTACACATGGCATTTACCTCAGGTTGCTCATAATTTTAATGAGGTAGCTAAATGAAGTAACAGACACCTAGTAGAATAAATTGAGAGAATTAAATAAAAATAAATAGAACCCTGTGACTTTTGTCATAGAATGTTTCAGGTTTCAAACATCCTCGAATCAGACTGTTCAAATCAGGAAGCTCGGTCTTTACCTGCTAAAAATTTTACACAGATTCATATCTGATGACAAAAAAATGAATGATGAGAAAAAGAGGGAACAGAAAAGTGATGAGGTGGTGGGGTTTGTTTGTTACTGCGGCACTGCTGGTGGTGGTGGTGCTGGGAGTTGTTGCAATTTCAGTGGTAGTATTGCCCAATGCTGTTGAAAGAAAAAAAAAACAGAACATTGAGTGGTCGGAGCACAATAATCAAATATCAAAAGCATTACATCACTGGAAAAATTATAAAAAGCTGCATTTGTGAAATAACTGCATCTACGATAGTTTGTGGTATTATTATTATTATTATTATTATTATTATTATCTGGTGTAACTGACTCACATGGTTGGACGCACCAACGAATGAATAAAAAATTAATTTATGCAATTTTTGTATCACCATACCATTCAGGACAAAGACATTTTTCTTTTCATGGTTTTACTCTCTACACTCCAAAATTGATATCCAATTGATAATTTTTTTCAAGAGGTGATAGAAAACCTCTTGTTGTAGGTACCAGATGTTAATCAGCTGTGTTAAGGTGTGTCAGATTCATAAATATTGATTTACCCGGCAACCAAGACATTAACTCAGATCTTACGGCCATGTTGAAAAAACAAAAATTGTTCAAAGATAAGCATATTTCCTTTCATAATACAAGTGGATACAAATAATAGCCTCAATTGTGCGGCAATTCAATCACGCAATATTATATCATATCTGAGAGACAGTTAAAAGAAACCACCATGAACTGGGAGAGGATGATTGTTGATTTCTTCTTCATAACACCGATGCGGTATTTGCCTCACACACACTCAACGCACGTACACTCTGCTTGTTACACTGAGGGGTGTGCAGGTGCGCACAAACACGCAAAAAAAGAAAATTAAAAGATGACAAGGGGGAAGATTATTATTGTGGACATCAAGATATTTTAAAAAATGATGTTATTATGGATAGTGCAATCAATTGCTGACGTGCAACTATATGCCCAGAGTATGCTGTGATCAGAGGTCGCGTTACACTTTCTGATTGTCCGTCATTGTGACGGACAGGGGCATAAAAATTCCGTCATAATCAATTATCCGTCACTGTAATTTTATTTTTTAAAATGATAATCGTTTATTATTTTTTTAAATAAAATAAACAGAATAATTTATAGATTAAGCATTAGCTGATACCGACAGTTATTCATATAGACACACATTGCGCACTGTATTAAATACAGCACTGCGTGGATTTTCGAACTTACTGCTGTATGAACTTTATAAACGTCATAAATGATCCCCCCCCACACACACACACACACACAGTAACAGTGCGCAAATGAACAATGCTTTCAGTTATTGCTGGGCTTCACTAAGCCTAGCAACCGCAGTCTCGCTAAGCAGTCCTACGAAGCTCCTTATCAACTCGTTGGGCTCTAAATTTGTTAACCAGGCGCAGGCGAGGCGAATGGGGGGAGCGCCGCGACAACGGGGTGTATCGAGGTGTATTTTGTAATTTCGTGCCCCCTCTGTCCGCCTCTGTCCCTCTGCCAGCGCAAGTGGAAAAGAGGGAGGAGTGAAGGCGTGAGTGGGTTTAACACAGCCGAGTCAAATCTTCACCAATCAAATGAGCTCCTCTCCTCATCTTTAAATATTGGAATAACGAAGCCTATGTCCTATATCTGCATGATGCGTTAATGTTGCATTTTACTTTGCTGCTTCAGGCATGTTTTCTGCACCATTTGCGTCTATATTAAGCATTACGAGTATGAGTTAGCTGGCTAGCGAGGGCATTCGCGAATTATTACCATTATCGAACTTGAATGGAATTTCAAAACGAAACTACGTCAGATCATTCAAACTTATGAAGTTGGAATGAAATAGGACGGTTGCTCATTTATTTCTTCTGCCTGCATCACTGGGAAG
The DNA here is from genome assembly GCA_029692085.1 of Gymnothorax javanicus. Classification (NCBI taxonomy): domain Eukaryota; kingdom Metazoa; phylum Chordata; class Actinopteri; order Anguilliformes; family Muraenidae; genus Gymnothorax; species Gymnothorax javanicus. The sequence goes on from CM056195.1 coordinate 164,480,515, forward strand.
AGAAACGATGGATTGCGTGTTCCAATTATTACACCCTGTTGCTACCTAAAATTTTGGGATTAACATGCATGGACAACAATGCAAGATACATTACACATTTATTTTCAATATGCGATCTTAACTCAGTATGAGATCATAGCAATCAGGCTGTGTTCCTTTCCCCCACTAAAAACGATAAAACCGAAGTGACAATAATAGTAGTATAAAGCCACTTGCACACTGGTCGCGAAACAAATTTTTCGCACGACAGATTACATTCAAAGTCAATGCAAAGACGCGAATACACGTGTATTAGCGTCTTTTGCATTGACTTTGAATGTAATCAGTCGTCTTGAAATTTTATCCCAGTGTGCAAGCGGCTTTACTGAGCATAGAACGTAAGCATTTTATATATATATGCACGGCCTGAGGCCGAGGCAGTTTGTGGTTGGCTGAGAACGATGTGAAGTCGTTAGTTTGCATCACAGATTCAGCTGCGTTGATTAAGCCAGGTCGAGTTTCCATAACGTATGCCAACCGCCTTTGATTTGACATCAGGACAATCGATATAGATACTATAATTTATGTCCTGATTCAGATAGTTTCGTTAAATAGTGGCTGCTGTACTAATTTATTTCATTGAAATGCGCCTGACATTCTGGAAACCTGCCTGTGAGGTTTCGGTGACGTGTGCGCACTGTGCGCCGGTCAGCCAAATTACCACTGCACAGAAAGTAAACCAGGTTGGAGCTGGCGAGCTCTCTGCGCACTTTCAAACTTTATCCACGAAATTGTCACTGCGTCATGATGAATATGTGACACCTACCCCTACTACGCCGCCACACCCATCTCGGCGCACGTCTGTCTACTAAATTGCCAAAGTGGCTGCGCACGGTGTTGCACCGCAGGGAATTATCACTGCGTGGGCTGCGCCACGCTGCGCCAACCTGCGCTGCGCCGAGAAATTAGAGCCCGTTATGTCAACCAGAGCTTTCCCCACCTAGATATCTGCATGTTCACATAACAGAGACGGCGTTTGTAGAATATGACCAATCGTCTACCGGCAGCAGAGCAGCATATTTTGCAAATGAAGAGCAAATCATCATATTACAAAAATATGAGGAATACAGGATCATAGTCCAGAGATGCTAAGTCTCACGCATTTTCGGCGTGAGTCTCTCGCCTCTTAGTGGCATTCACATTCCTGTGCCGTAGTTGGCAATTACTTAATCAACGCGAACTGAAGAAATTCACTTGCGGAATTCAAGTCATTGTGCATTAAGTCAATCAGTTTCACGTGCATTACGGTGGATTTCCCCACTAGTGACACGGAAATTGATTATGGCTCGGGAATTCTCACGCTTATCTTTACTGAGGGATTGAAAGCAACGGAATTGCATAAAGACGTTTCAAATGGTCTTATTCCATTTAAACAATTTAAACGATCATGAAACACATGCATTGTTTCTAATCCCTGAGTAAAGAGAAGCACAAGAAGTCCGCAGTCATAATTGCTTTCCATGTTACTTGTGGTGAGGTCCACCTTTACGCAAGTGAAGCTGAAACTTCAATGCACAAGGATTTTAATTCCGCGTGAGAATCTCATTAATAAGCGTTCATTGAATAATTGCGGACTACGGTGAATAAGCCTAAAAATGCGTGAGACCTCGCCCGAATCGTGAGACTTGGCATCTCTGTCACACAGATCAAAGACAATGCTTGAGACAGTATGACACCCACCGCCAATTGGACGGGGGTGTGAATTACATTCTGTCAAAATGACGGACGGCCTTCAAAATTTTCCGTCATTGTTAAAAAAAATCCGTCAATGACGGATAATATTCGGTTAACGCGACCTCTGGCTGTGATGTATTTCAACAGCGAGGGGACCCATTCCATCAGCATGATTTGCAATGCACTGTGCAAGGCTACACATGGAGGCATTTGCAAATCATTCTGGCTCAAGCCATGACTCCTTAATACTGGCCCACTCTGTCATTCCTGAGGTCCTCTGGGGGGTTCTCCCCTAGAGTGGTGGCTGCTAGGGGACAATGGCTACCCATTAAAGACATGGCCAATTCTACCATATCGTGTCAACAACAGTACATTAATTTTTGTTCGATGAAAAACACATGAAAGCATGATCTGATATAGAATGAATATTTGGAGTGCTGAAAATTCACTTTAGTTGTTTGGAGAAGTCAGATCAGAGTCCTACACAGCTCCAGTTTTGCGGACCTGAGCCCAACCAGGCCCCCGCAAAGCTCAATATTGCACACGACCTGATTCCGGCAGTTCTCTCAAAATCAATTTTAAATCTGACCCGACTGATTAATACAATATCTGCGACCTGTCCATCCCGCTTCTGACATCAAGTACGCCGAATTTTGTTTGAAACATGTTCAATATATTTTTCACTTTGACTAACAAATGAAGAAGCCTTTAAAAGCCGCACTTTTAAGAAGCAGCGAAGCCATGGGTGACATTATAGTCATCGGATATATTTAGTCGAAATTTTCCCATATATCCGATTTGGCCTTCGAGGATGAGATGCCAACTATGTGATATTCACCAGCATTTTTTTTTCTTATATCATGTAAGGTGATCCATTTCTTGCCCAGCCTCAATGTCAGTCAGGCCAGTTCATTTTGCTATTTTTCTACTTTGCCAAATGCCAATCAAGAGCCATAAGTATCTGATTAAAAATAACACTATTTTTGCTTCTTTCTCCTGGGCTTCTTTTTTTTTCAGTGTAGCGCCCCGCCCACACATAATTATATTTTCCCGCCCCTCTGAATTCAAACTTTTTTGTTTGTTTCATGCTTGTTAAAAACCAAGTGCTCTTGGCTTTTAAAGGGAACGGGAGATGACTGGCGTATTTCATGTTAGGCCCAAAACACGCCTATGATTAAGAGACTTGGGGCCCTATTTTAACAATCTAAGCGCACAGTCTGAAGCGCGTGGCGCAAGTGCATTTAGAGTGTGTCCAGATCCATTGGTCAGAAAATGATCAGAGCATAAGCCAAGTTTTATCTGAGCCACAGAGCTAAAGAAAGCACTAGAGTGGACAACGTCATTGGCTGAACCAACCGCAAAACGTAAGATGCGTCCGCCGTCTTGTGTAAGGAATTGGCGGGAGAATTGCGCAACGCTGTACATGTGTATATGCGACTAGATAAAATGAAATGAAAAACACTGGACTGGTGACACACATCAGCCTACAATCATGACCGTTATTTAATAAATTATTATTTTGTTAACAGGTGTTTGTCGTCTAGAAATTCTTTATCGTTAGTTAAAATAATAAAAAAAAAACATTTGGATTAACTGTGTGTGTGTATATATATATATATATATATATATATATATATATATATATATACACATATATTATGTCTAGGGAATGCTGTTTTCATATTTTGAACACGTATTTGTACCTTGAATTCCTATAGTGCTCTTTATTCAAGATTATGACCATTTTTATTTTAATATTTAAATGTTAATCTTGGTTCAAAATAATTAACAGCTGGACTTTCTTTCACAGTAAAAATATTATGTATGATAAAAATCATCAACCTAATCTCTGTATTCCACTTCTGAAGTACCTTCGTCTAAGGTTTCTCACAGTTCCATGAGAGACGCTATCCTTCGGTAAGACGGCAGACGCAAATCTCGCCAAAACTGGTCCCATGTCCACTCCAGTGTTTTCTTTAGCTCTGTGACCGCTAAATTTTGTTGCATTAGTTCCTGGCCCGAACAATGACCTTGGATTTCATGTCATACTCATTCTCGACTAGTACTTGGCCTTCTACTTTCAAACTCTGATCATAACCTGATCATACTCAGCTACTGCCACGAATAGGCTCCTCCCACTTTTGCTCATGACATTGTCCCATAAATTTTGTGCATGTCCAAAATAAGTGGGCCACTTGCGCAGTTTCAGGTGTTCTTGGATTTCAAACTCTGATCATGTTCTGCTCATGTTCTGATTTTGTTTTGATCATTACTTTCATGTCTCGCTTCGCCAAAATTAACAAGAGCGTGAGTGACGGGGCACTAGTGTAGTAACTGTATGAACAGGGTAAAAGACTCTGCAGACCTCTGGGGAAAACTACGTACTGTGTACAGGTCTTACTCTCATCTGTCCAAATGACCTTGTACCAGAACTAACTAAGCTATTTTAAGTATTTTTTGGTTACCTGAAACATAACCATCCTGTTTTTTTTTTTTTTTTTTTGCAGCATATGAGAAGCTTGCAGTGAATCATATGAGTTTCAGTTTGAGATGTCTTCAGCAAATATAGTTGAAGTTGCTCTCACATCCATGACTACCTTGTCTGACTATTTAACCAGTTGCAGTTACTGTGCTCAGCTATGCTGTTAATCATGCTCCAAGCAGTTGATTTTTGCTAGTGGAAAGCCTGGCTTCCACTGGGCGCGTATCTGCAGCGTTACTGCCGCGAAGCAGTCGTCGGAGCAAATAGCCGCTGTTCTAGTCAATGAAGGCGCTTCCACCGGCTGCGCCAGAACGTCCCAGAAGCACCCCTGCATGCTGCTCCGCGGAGAATACGCGGCCAGTCTATTTTTGACAGAGACGGATCGTGGCGTGTCATGGCTGACAGGAAGTCACACACAGGAACAGCAGAAAATTTTCAAAATAAAACTCCCTAAACCCGAGATCAAAATTTCAAAATAAAACACCCTGTACGGACTCAGGATCACGTTTCACTGTATCGACATTACATCATAGCAGGTGGCACTCCGCCAGAACTCAACAAGTCACAAGCAGGTTAGGAGGTTCATCGTGGACGAGGAAAGATTTATTTTGGAAGTGGAGAAACACAAGGTCTTATATGACACCATGCATCCTTTATATAAGGACAATACAAGAAAAGAAAAGGCGTGGGATTCCATTTCAGGGGTTTTGGGAGTGGAAGGTGAGTGGGATGTAATTTAGAATATCGTTAAATAAGTTGTTTTGTTGGATTTAATTCAGGGAAGAGTTCAATATCCAACCTCCATTTTTTTGGTTTTGATTTCCCAGAACGATTTCAAAAGGGAGAAGCAGATATATTTCAGGGGATTTGATAACTGAGAATGGAGTTTAGAATATTAATAAGGACTATTGTAATACCACAAGTGCATATGCTGCGCATGCCATAGCAGCCTGGTGTTTTTCATGGTAAGTTCTTGTTTCTGTGTCTCAAAAGGCCCTTGTGAATTATTAATTATCATGTTGCTGAAGATATTGTGGATTAACTTATTATAACAGATCTCCCCCCATCTGCTCTTGGATCAAAAAACACTCTAATCAGGAGTTAGAGATCAAATTCGGTCAAGGCCTTTTGAGACATAGAAATAAGAATCATCCCTTTTTTCTTTGTTTTTTTTCATCTGCTGCAGTTATTTCCTATTACGATGTATAGCAGCACTTGACTGGATGTAGAGCTACGCTTGAAGTTTTTACACACCCGAATGTTTCCAAACATTAGATATTGGTGGAAGTTGAGTATGGAGCTCTTTACAGAGTAATAAAAGTACATGCGGACAGACGAACTGGCTCCTTTTGTTTTCCATTGTCCATACCTGATGCGGTCTTGAACAGATGGCTGCCAGAAATCAGAGGCCATGATATACTTCCGGAAAATAACTTCACCAACTTAAGAATTTTTCTGCGATTTGCTGAACAGAGCAACGTTCGCTCAATAAAGAATTCAAATTGGTGGACAGACTAATTGATTTAGGGAACATTTTTGTTTTTCACATTTTGAAATTTAAATGAATCATAACAGATTTGCCTAGATGTGTTTGTTTGATTATTTCTAGTTATACATTTGGCCGATAAATGCGATAATAGTTTATGTCACGGTTATCCACCATCTTCACTGTTGGCTATTTAGACAATCAAAAGAAACCAAAATCTATTTCTTGTTAACTAATCTTTTCAATTGTGAAATAAAAAAATGCTGCAAATTTGCAATACAGATTTACCTGAACATTTTTTCCAAGTTTTTTTTGGTGCATTTGACTAATTCGAGCAGAGCGGGAATAATTTCTCATTTAATTCCGATATGCTTTACAAAATGTTAGGTAAAGTACACGGGGATATATTTATGGTAGGCCTATTATGCCAAGGTGATGTAACTTTTCCCAGAGCCAAAGCTCGCTGGTAATCAGCTGACTTCAAAAGGCATTTTCTTCCTGGAGATCATTTCAAATGGCAATCTGATTGCCTTTGGTTTGAAAATACATCAGGTATGCGTCAGAGAAAAAGATCAAAAGCAAAGTCGTCTGTCTACTCCATGGCGGCAGTAACTTTTATATTTCGCTTATAACTATATCGATAAATCTATCGCCGAGCCCTAGTTAAAAGCCATGCAGTAATTATTTTATACAGAAACCTTGTGTTTCACAGCATTCTGACACATTACTTGCCATTATCAAGATTTATTTTTTTGCAAATGCATTTCAGGTCATTTATGTTATCTTATCAATGGTCAGGGTAGAAGCACTAAAATCCAAGGAAAATGATGAAAAAAGCCTAATCTGTGCAAATCTTCTGCAGGACGTTGTGCTTTCGTGATGCTTTCTTTGTGAGTGGCAAGTTGCGTGCAAGGCGGAAGAAAACCGTCGCTCACGTTACGCGTCCAGAGGAAACCAGGCAAAGGCTTGGCCCGTGAGTCTTTCTTTTTTTTTTTTTTTTCTTATTTCTCAGTCACCTTGACTTTCATTATCAGAACTGTTGACTTTTAGACAAAGGACAATAGCATGCTCCAATGGATAATATAACCATTCTATACATTCTATTGCTCTTGTACCTGAACTAAGGAAGTAAACGAATAAGTGATTCATCAGGGGGAAAAAATTGCCCTTAGAACCGAGGTCTCCAAAAAATAGGAGGACTATGTATGAATAAATTCCTACATTGTGTACCTGAAATGTATAGGCTAAATGTAAATAAAAGCTGAGAATTTGCACTTTAAGCACAAATGAAGTTTGATAACTTGTTGACACATCAAAAATTGTGGAATACAGAGCCAAAAGAATAGAAATAAGTCTCGGCCTGAAACACTGTGAAGCTTATTCACATTTTGAAATGCACCAGAAACATTTAAAATATAAATACTACACAGAACAGAACAGGGGTAAGAATTTTGATGCAACTTGTAGAAAAAATTACAGACTTACTTGCAATAACTGTTGATGGAACTGCATTTAAGAAGATTTGATGTTTATGAATGCTATCAACAAGGAACCTTTTTACTTCAAAGATGTCGGGAACCACAGACTTGTTCTTGAAGATCAGCTCTGTGTCCACGTTGATGGCTTCCATCCGAGCAAAAGGAAGAAAGAAAGGAGGACCGCGGCTGTTCAGAGGGGAAACATGATAAAGCAACAGCGGGAGAATGGATGGAGTTGTGGTCAGAGAGAGGTAGAGAGAGGCAGTTGAAAATGGTAAAGAGGAAGAAAAGAGAAAGTTTGCCCATCATTCAGGGAAAAGATGATCCAATAAATCTCAAAATGACTTGAACAGAAATGCAGCAACACCACTGATTGCCCAATCTAATCTTAAAGCAGTCACTGTTGCAGTGAACTGCTGTTCACCATGTTGACAGCTGTAACAGATCAAGGACTTTTTTGTCTTACCTGAAACGCCTTACAATACACTGAAGGAAGAAACGGAAAGCCCTCCTGTAAGCCCCATTCAACTGCGAAGAAGTAGAACACATAAAGGAATACAGGTTAGTACAATACAGCAATAGCTTGAAACTGTAATCTAAAACAAACAGGGCGAATAAAGTATTTCATATTTATTATAGCCATGTTGTTTTATTAAAAATCAAAGGCGGATAATATAGGAATGAAGGCGGATAATATAGAAATTTTATTCATGAATTAATTTATCTTTCATTCTTTTCAATTGGAATTATTCTTTTTCTGTCCGTGAGAGACTTGATATTGAAATAAAATTTTCAGTGCTGTAAATGTTTTATGTTCATCTTATGTCAGTGTGGCTAAAATTCAGTCAGTATTTTCCATTTGAATTGCAAATCAATTTTAGCATCATTTTACACAGACTTTTCTAATTGCAGGATTTGCTGGTGTTTGTAAAGAAAAAAAATAATTTAGAATTTAGAAATAAGGTCATAAGGTTTTCTAAAAAAAAAAAAAAAAAAGTCTCGGTTGAGGACAAAGGGTTTTCAATCCAGGGCTCTATATTTTAAGGGAGTGGAATACCATGGGTTAAAATCAGTCACATCTCAAAAGGCAGTAAGCACAGATGCTTAATTGTCTTCAGAAAAAGTATCCACTACAAGTCAGTTGTCACCAGTTCATGCTGACTTCATTGAAATTACATTTGTGATGAAAAGTAAATACTTTTTTCCTGTGTTGTAGAAATTTTTACTGTTTGGCATGAGAAGTGGCCACGAGGGATCATTTATACCAGTTCACCAGAAGTGAAATTAAGAATGCAAATGGGAACTTAATATGCATCCTTCTTTTTTTTAAATTGAATTTCTTAAAATGTGCTGTGTGAGTTTTAAACCTTGATTTATCGGTCAATTTGGCTTTGTAATATGTTGTTCATTTTGTCAGTGATATTCAAATGGCATTAGACTGACAGAGGAAGTTTAAATGAGGTATCAATATCAAAAATGCAATCCAGTAATAAGAACTAAATTCTGACTTAAGGTCAAGGGGGAAAATGCTAATATAAATGGAGAAGTCAGTAAGGAGAGATTACCTCTGTAGTCACATTAAGAGCCAGTGCCCTGAACTCAGATGAGCTGGGGACAAACAGTAAAACTGTAAAAGGTCTATTAATCCTGAAGCTCAGACCAAGGACACCCTCGTCAATTGATGGGGGGTCTGAAGAGGCTGTAGTGGCGGGAGCTGTGGTTGGTGGTAGGGGTGGTACGGATGGTACTGTTGGTGCTGTAGGTTCATTGGTTGGTGCAACTGTTGGACTGAACGTAGTTTCGGGTGCAACTAATGCAGTTGGCTCAATAGTACTGGATTGGGCAGATGTGGTTGCTACTAGAATTGTTGTTGGGGTAGAAGGTGCAGTTGAGGCAGCACTTGTTGTTGGAGCTGTAGTTGTTGGTGGAGCTGCTGAGGTTGTTGGGGCTGCAGTTGAAGTATTGGCTGCTGTTGTTGTTGGAACAATAGTTGTAGTTGGGGCTGCTGTTGTTGTTGGGGCAGTAGTTGTAGTTGGGGCTGTTGTTGTTGTTGGGGCTGTAGTTGTAGTTGGGGCAGCTGTTGTTGTTTGGGCAGTAGTTGTTGTTGGGGCTCCTGTTGTTTTTGGGGCAGTAGTTGTAGTTGGGGCATTGTTGTTGTTGGGGCTGTAGTTGTAGTTGTAGCCGTTGTTGTTGTTGGGGCTGTAGTTGTAGTTGGGGCAGCTGTTGTTGTTTGGGCGGTAGTAGTTGGGGCAGTAGTTGTTGTTGTAGTTGTTGTTGTTGTTGTTGGGGCTGTTGTTGTAGTTGGGGCAGCTGTTGTTGTTGGGGTTGTAGTTGTAGTTGGGGCTGCTGTTGTTGTTGGGGCAGTAGTTGTAGTTGGGGCGTTGTTGTTGGGGCTGGGTTGTAGTTGGGGCAGCTGTTGTTGTTGGGGCAGTTGTTGTTGTTGGGGCTGTAGTTGTAGTTGTGGCCGTTGTTGTTGTTGGCTTTGGTTGTAGTTGGGGCAGCTGTTGTTGTTGGGGCAGTAGTTGTTGTTGGGGCTGCTGTTGTTGTTGGGGCAGTAGTTGTAGTTGTGGCCACTGTTGTTGTTGGGGCTGTAGTTGTTGTTGGGGCAGCTGTTGTTGTTGGGGCAGTAGTTGTAGTTGGGCAGTTGTTGTTGTTGGGGCTGTAGTTGTAGTTGTGGCCGTTGTTGTTGTTGGTGGTGGTTGTTGGGGCTGTTGGTTGTTGTTGGGGCAGCTGTTGTTGTTGGGGCTGTTGTAGTTGTAGTTGGGGCAGCCGTTGTTGTTGTTGGGGCTGTAGTTGTTGTTGGGGCTGTTGTTGTTGGGGCTGTAGTTGTAGTTGTTGTTGTTGGGGCTGTAGTTGTTGTTGGCGCTGTTGTTGTTGGGGCTGTAGTTGTAGTTGGGGCAGTTGTTGTTGTTGGGGCTGTAGTTGTTGTTGGGGCAGTAGTTGTTGTTGTTGGGGTTGTTGTTGGGGCTTTGGTTGTAGTTGGGGCAGCTGTTGTTGTTGGGGCAGCAGTTGTAGTTGTTGTTGGGGCAGTAGTTGTAGTTGTTGTTGTTGTTGGGGCTGTGTTGTTGTTTGTTGTTGCTGTTGTTGTTGTTGTTGGGGCAGTGTTGTTGTTGTTAGTTGTTGGGGCAGTAGTTGTTGTTGTTGGGGCAGTAGTTGTTGTTGGGGCTGTTGTTGTTGGGACTGTGGGGTTGCAGCTGTTGTTGTTGGGGCAGTAGTTGTAGTTGGGGCTGCTGTTGTTGTTGTTGTTGGGGCTGTAGTTGTAGTTGGGGCAGCTGTTGTTGTTGGGGGGTAGTTGTGTTGTTGTTGTTGGGGCAGTAGTTGTAGTTGTGGCTGTTGTTGTTGTTGGGGCAGCTGTTGTTGTTGTTGGGCAGTAGTTGTAGTTGTTGGGGCTTGTTGTTGTTGGGGCTGTAGTTGTAGTTGGGGCAGCTGTTGTTGTTGTTGGGGCTGTTGTAGTTGGGGCAGTTGTTGTTGTTGGGGCTGTTGTTGTTGGGGTAGTTGTTGTTGTTGTTTGTTGGGGGGGCTGTAGTTGTAGTTGGGGCCGTTGTTGTTGTTGGGGCTGTAGTTGTAGTTGGGGCTGCTGTTGTTGTTGGGGCAGTAGTTGTTGTTGGGGCTGCTGTTGTTGTTGGGGCAGTAGTTGTAGTTGGGGCTGTTGTTGTTGTTGGGGCAGTAGTTGTAGTTGGGGCTTGTTGTTGTTGGGGCTGTGGTTGTTGTTGGTTGTTGCTTGTTGTTGTTGGGGCTGTAGTTGTTGTTGTTGGGGCAGTAGTTGTTGTTGGGGCAGCTGTTGTTGTTGGGGCAGTAGTTGTAGTTGTGGCCGTTGTTGTTGTTGGGGCTGTAGTTGTAGTTGGGGCAGCTGTTGTTGTTGGGGCAGTAGTTGTTGTTGTTGTTGCAGTAGTTGTAGTTGTTGGGGGCCATGTTGTTGGGCATCTGGGCTGTGTTGTGTTGTGTTAGGGCAGCTGTTGTTGTTGGGGCTGGTGTTGTAGTTGTTGGGGCAGGTGTTGTTGTTTGGGCAGTAGTTGTAGTTGTGGCTGTTGTTGTTGTTGGGGCTGTAGTTGTTTTGTATGTTGTTGTTGTTTGTTGTTGGGGCTGTTGTTTGTTGTTGTTGTTGGGGCAGCAGTTGTTGTTGTTGGGCTGTAGTTGTTGTTGGGGCAGTAGTTGTTGTTGTGGCCGTTGTTGTTGTTGGGGTTGTTGTTGGGGCTAAGTTGTTGTTGGGGCAGCTGTTGTTGTTGGGGCAGTAGTTGTTGTTGGGGCAGCTGTTGTTGTTGGGGCAGTAGTTGTTGTTGGGGCTGCTGTTGTTGTTGGGGCAGTAGTTGTAGTTGTGGCCATTGTTGTTGTTGGGGCTGTAGTTGTAGTTGGGGCAGCTGTTGTTGTTGGGGCAGTAGTTGTTGTTGGGGCAGTAGTTGTAGTTGTGGCCATTGTTGTTGGGGCTGTGGTTGTAGTTGGGGCAGCTGTTGTTGTTTGGGGCGGTAGTTGTTGGGGCAGCTGTTGTTGTTGGGGTAGTAGTTGTAGTTGTGCCCTTGTTGTTGTTGGGGCTGTAGTTGTAGTTGGGGCAGTAGTTGTTGTTGTTGGGGGTTGTTGTTGTTGGGGCTGTGGTTGTAGTTGGGGCAGCTGTTGTTGTTGGGGCTTTTTGTGGTTGGGCTGTGCTGTTGTTGTTGGGGCAGTAGTTGTTGTTGGGGCTGTTGTTGTTGTTGGGGCTGTTGTTGTTGTTGGGGCAGTAGTTGTTGTTGGGGCTGTAGTTGTTGTGTTGGGGCTGTTGTTGTTGTTGTTGGCAGTTGTTGTTGTTGTTGGTTGTTGCCATTGTTGTTGTTGGGGCTGTAGTTGTTGTAGTTTGTTTTGGCAGTTGTTGTTGTTGGGGCAGTAGTTGTTGTTGGGGCAGTTGTTGTTGTTGGGGCAGTTGTTGTTGTTGGGGCTGCTGTTGTTGTTGTTGTTGGCTGTTGTGTGTTGTAGTTGGGGCCGTTGTTGTTGTTGGGGGCTGTTGTTGTTGTTGTGCTGCTGTTGTTGTTTGGGCAGTAGTTGTGTTGTTGGGGCAGCTGTTGTTGTTGGGGCTGTAGTTGTAGTTGGGGCAGTTGTTGTTGTTGGGGCAGTAGTTGTTGTTGGGGCTGCTGTTGTTGTTGGGGCAGTAGTTGTAGTTGTGGCCGTTGTTGTTGTTGGGGCTGTAGTTGTAGTTGGGGCAGCTGTTGTTGTTTGGGCAGTAGTTGTTGGGGCAGTAGTTGTTGTTGGGGCTGTTGTTGTTGTTGGGGCTGTGTTGTTGTTGTTGGGGCAGCTGTTGTTGTTGGGCAGTTGTAGTTGTAGGCACCGCTGTTGTTGTTGGGGCTGTAGTTGTTGTTGGGGCAGTTGTTGTTGTTTTGGCTGTTGTTGTTGTTGGGCAGTAGTTGTTGTTGGGGCAGTGTTGTTGTTGTTGGGGCTGTAGTTGTTGTTTGTTGTTGGGGTAGTAGTTGTTTGTTGGGGTTGTTGTTGGGGCTGTTGTTGTTGGGGCTGCTTGTTGTTGTTGGGACAGTAGTTGTAGTTGTGGCCGTTGTTGTGGTTGGGGCTGTAGTTGTAGTTGGGGCAGCTGTTGTTGTTTGGGCAGTTGTTGTTGTTGGGGCAGTAGTTGTAGTTGTGGCTGTTGTTGTTGGGGCTGTTGGTTGTAGTTGGGCTGTGTTGTTGTTGGGGCAGTAGTTGTTGTTGGGGCTGCTGTTGTTGTTGGGGCAGTAGTTGTAGTTGGGGCTGTTGTTGTTGTTTGGGCTGTAGTTGTTGTTGGGGCAGTTGTTGTAGTTGTGGTTGGGGCGCTGTTGTTGTTGGGGCTGTAGTTGTAGTTGGGGCCGTTGTTGTTGTTGGGGCTGTAGTTGTTGTTGGGGCAGCTGTTGTTGTTGGGGCTGTAGTTGTTGTTGTAGGCGTTGTTGTTGTTGGGGCTGTAGTTGTTGTTGGGCTGCTGTTGTTGTTGGGGCAGTAGTTGTTTGGGGCAGTTGTTGTTGTTGGGGCTGTAGTTGTAGTTGGGGCTGCTGTTGTTGTTGGGGCAGTTGTTGTTGTTGGGGCTGCTGTTGTTGTTGTTGGGGCAGTAGTTGTAGTTGTGGCTGTTGTTGTTGTTGGGGCTGTAGTTGTAGTTGGGGCAGTTGTTGTTGTTTGGGCTGTAGTTGTTGTTGGGGCTGCTGTTGTTGTTGGGGCAGTAGTTGTAGTTGTGGCCGTTGTTGTTATTGGGGCTGTAGTTGTAGTTGGGGCTGCTGTTGTTGTTGGGGCAGTTGTTGTTGGGGCTGGTGTTGTTGTTGTGGCTGCTGTTGTTGTTGTTGGGGCAGTTGTAGTTGTAGTTGGGGCCGCTGTTGTTGTTGGGGTTGTAGTTGTGTTGTTGTTGTTGGGGCAGCTGTTGTTGTTGGGGCAGTAGTTGTTGTTGGGGCAGTAGTTGTAGTTGTGGCCATTGTTGTTGTTGGGGCTGTAGTTGTAGTTGGGGCAGCTGTTGTTGTTGGGGCTGTAGTTGTAGTTGGGGCTGCTGTTGTTGTTGGGGCTGTAGTTGTTGTTGGGCAGTTGTTGTTGTTGGGGCTGTTGTTGTTGTTGGGGCAGTAGTTGTTGTTGGGGTTGGGCTTGTTGTTGTTGGGGCTGTAGTTGTAGTTGTGCTGTGTTGTTGTTGGGGCTGTAGTTGTTGTTGGGCTGTTGTTGTTGTTGGGTTGTTTGTTGTTGGGGCAGTAGTTGTAGTTGTGGCCGTTGTTGTTGTTGGGGCTGTAGTTGTAGTTGGGGCAGCTGTTGTTGTTGGGGCAGTAGTTGTAGTTGGGGCAGCTGTTGTTGTTGGGGCTGTAGTTGTAGTTGGGGCAGTTGTTGTTGTTGGGGCAGTAGTTGTAGTTGTGGCTGCTGTTGTTGTTGGGGGCTGTAGTTGTTGTTGGGGCTGTTGTTGTTGTTGGGGTTGTGTTGTTGTTGGGGCTGTTGGGGCTGTTGTTGTTTGGGGCAGTAGTTGTTGTTGGGCCGTTGTTGTTGTTGGGGCTGTAGTTGTTGTTGGGGCAGTTGTTGTTGTTGGGGCAGTGTTGTTGTTGTTGGGGCAGTAGTTGTAGTTGTGGCCACTTGTTGTTGTTGGGGCAGTAGTTGTTGTTGGGGCTGCTGTTGTTGTTGGGGCAGTAGTTGTAGTTGTGGCTGTTGTTGTTGTTGGGGCTGTAGTTGTAGTTGGGGCAGCTGTTGTTGTTTGGGCAGTAGTTGTTGTTGGGGCAGTTGTTGTTGTTGGGGCTGTTGTTGTTGTTGGGGCTGTGTTGTTGTTGGGGCAGTTGTTGTTGTTGGGCAGTAGTTGTTGTTGGGGCAGTAGTTGTAGTTGTGGCCGTTGTTGTTGGGGCTTTGGTTGTAGTTGGGGCAGCTGTTGTTGTTGGGGCAGTAGTTGTTGTTGGGGCAGCTGTTGTTGTTGGGGCGGTAGTTGTTGTAGTTGTGGCCGCTGTTGTTGTTGGGGCTGTAGTTGTAGTTGGGGCAGCTGTTGTTGTTGGGGCGGTAGTTGTTGTTGGGGCTGCTGTTGTTGTTGGGGCAGTAGTTGTAGTTGTGGCTGTTGTTGTTGTTGTTGGGGCTGTAGTTGTAGTTGGGGCTGTTGTTGTTGTTGGGGCAGTGTTGTTGTTGGGGCTGCTGTTGTTGTTGGGGCAGTAGTTGTTGTTGGGGCTGTTGTTGTTGTTGTAGCTTGTGTTGGGGCTGTGTTGTTTGTTGTTGGGGCAGTAGTTGTTGTTGGGGCTGCTGTTGTTGTTGGGGCTGTAGTTGTAGTTGGGGCCGTTGTTGTTGTTGGGGCTGTAGTTGTTGTTGTAGCTGTTGTTGTTGTTGGGGCTGTAGTTGTAGTTGGGGCAGCTGTTGTTGTTTGGGCGGTAGTTGTTGTTGGGGCAGTAGTTGTAGTTGTGGTCGTTGTTGTTGTTGGGGCTGTAGTTGTAGTTGGGGCTGCTGTTGTTGTTGGGGCTGTAGTTGTAGTTGTGGCCTGTTGTTGTTGTTGGGGCTGTAGTTGTAGTTGGGGCAGCTGTTGTTGTTGGTTGTTGTTGACAGTTTGTAGTTGTTGTTGTTGGGGTTGTTGTTGTTGGGCTGTTGTTGTTTGGGGGCAGCTGTTGTTGTTGGGGCTGTAGTTGTTGTTGGGGCAGCTGTTGTTGGGGCTGTTGTTGTTGTTGGGGCAGTAGTTGTTGTTGTTTGGGTTGTTGTTGTTGTTGGGGCAGTAGTTGTTGTTGGGGGCTGTTGTTGTTGGGGGCTGTAGTTGTTGTTGGGGCAGTGTTGTTGTTGGGGCTGTAGTTGTAGTTGTGGGCTGTTGTTGTTGGGGCAGTAGTTGTAGTTGTGGCCGTTGTTGTTGTTGGGGCTGTAGTTGTAGTTGGGGCTGTTGTTGTTGTTGTTGGGGCAGTAGTTGTTGTTGGGCAGCTGTTGTTGTTGGGGCTGTAGTTGTAGTTGGGGCTGTTGTTGTTGGGCAGTAGTTGTAGTTGGTTGTTGTTGTTGTTGTTGGGGCTGTAGTTGTAGTTGGGGCTGCTGTTGTTGTTGGGGCAGTAGTTGTAGTTGGGGCAGCTGTTGTTGTTGGGGCTGTAGTTGTAGTTGGGGCTGTTGTTGTTGTTGGTGGTTGTAGTTGTAGTTGGCTGTGTTGCTGTTGTTGTTGGGGCTGTTGTTGTTTGGGGCAGCTGTTGTTGTTGGGGCTGTTGTTGTTGTTGGGGCAGTAGTTGTAGTTGGGCCGTTGTTGTTGTTGGGGCTGTAGTTGTTGTTGGGGCCAGCTGTTGTTGTTGGGCAGTAGTTGTAGTTGGGGCAGCTGTTGTTGTTGGGGCAGTAGTTGTAGTTGGGGCAGCTGTTGTTGTTGTTGTTGTTGGGCTGTTGTTGTGTTGTTGTGTTGTTGTTGTTGTTGTTGTTGTTGGGGCTGTGTTGTTGTTGGGGCAGCTGTTGTTGTTTGTTGTTGGGCTGTTGTTGTTGTTGTAGTTGTTGTTGTTGTGGCTGTTGTTGTTGTTGGGGCTGTAGTTGTAGTTGGGCAGCTGTTGTTGTTGGGGCGGTAGTTGTTGTTGGGGCTGTTGTTGTTGTTGGGTTGTAGTTGTTGTTGGGGCTGCTGTTGTTGTTGGGGCAGTAGTTGTAGTTGTGGCTGTTGTTGTTGTTGGGGCTGTTGTTGTTGTTGGGGCAGCTGTTGTGTTGTTGGGGCTGCTGTTGTTGTTGGGGTTGTAGTTGTAGTTGTTGTTGTTGTTGTTGGGGCAGTTGTTGTTGTTGTTGGGCTGCTGTTGTTGTTGGGGCAGTAGTTGTTGTTGGGGCTGCTGTTGTTGTTGTTTGTAGTTGTAGTTGTTTGTTGTTGTTGTTTGGGGTAGTTGTTGTTGTTGGGGCAGTAGTTGTTGTTGTGGCAGTGTTGTTGTTGGGGCAGCTGTTGTTGTTGGCGTTGTTGTTGTTGTTGTTGTTGTTGGGCAGCTGTTGTTGTTTGGGCAGTTGTTGTTGGGCTGTAGTTTGTTGTTGTTGTTGGGTTGTTGTTGTTGGGGCAGTTGCTGTTGTTTGGGGCTGCTGTTGTTGTTGGGGGCTGCTGTTGTTGTTGGGGTTTGTTGTTGTTGTTGGGCTGTTGTTGTTGTTGGGGTTGTTGTTGTTGTTTGGGGCTGTTGTTGTTGTTGGGCTGTTGTTGTTGTTGTTGTAGTTGTGGGGCGTTGTTGTTGTTGTTGGGCTGTAGTTGTTGTTGGGGCAGCTGTTGTTGTTGGCTGGTTGTTGGGGCTGTTGTTGTTGTTGGGGTGCTGTTGTTGTTGGGGCTGTTGTTGTTGTTGGGGCAGTGTTGTTGTTGGGGCTGCTGTTGTTGTTGGGGCAGTGTTGTTGTTGTTGTGGTTGTTGTTGTTGTTGGTGTAGTTGTTTGGGCAGCTGTTGTTGTTGTTTTGGGGCTTTGGTTGTTGGTTGGGGCAGCTTTGTTGTTGGGGGCAGTTGTTGTTGTTGGGGCTGTTGTTTGTTGGGGGGGTTGTTGTTGTTGTTGTTGGCTGGGTTGTAGTTGTAGTTGGGGCAGCTGTTGTTGTTGGGGTTGTTGTTGGGGCTGTGGTTGTAGTTGGGGCAGCTGTTGTTGTTGGGGCTGTAGTTGTTGTTGGGGCTGCTGTTGTTGTTGGGGCAGTAGTTGTAGTTGTGGCTGCTGTTGTTGTTGGGGCTGTAGTTGTTGTTGGGGCTGTTGTTGTTGTTGTTGTTGGGGCAGTAGTTGTTGTTGGGGCTGCTGTTGTTGTTGTTGGGTTGCTGTTGTTGTTGTTGGGGCTGTAGTTGTAGTTGGGGCAGCTGTTGTTGTTGGGTTGTTGTTGTTGGGGCTGTAGTTGTTGTTGTTGGCAGCTGTTGTTGTTTGTAGGGGCAGTAGTTGTTGTTGGGGCTGCTGTTGTTGTTGGGGCAGTAGTTGTTGTTGGGGCTGTAGTTGTTGTTGGGGCTGTAGTTGTTGTTGGGGCTGTTGTTGTTGGGCAGTAGTTGTTGTTGTTGTGTTGGGGCGTTGTTGTTGTTGGGGCTGCTGTTGTTGTTGTTGGGGCAGCTGTTGTTGTTGGGGCAGTAGTTGTTGTTGGGGCTGCTGTTGTTGTTGGGGCAGTAGTTGTAGTTGTGGCCGCTGTTGTTGTTGGCTGTAGTTGTTGTTGGGGCTGCTGTTGTTGTTGGGGCAGTTGTTGTTGTTGGGGCTGTTGTTGTTGTTGGGGCTGTAGTTGTAGTTGGGGCAGCTGTTGTTGTTGTTGGGGCTGTAGTTGTTGTTGGCTGTTGTTGTTGTTGTTGGGGCTGTTGTTGTTGTTGTTGGGGCAGTTGTTGTTGTTGGGGCTGTAGTTGTTGTTGGGGCAGTTGTTGTTGTTGGGGCTGTTGTTGTTGTTGGGGCTGTTGTTGTTGTGTTGGGGCTGTGTTGTTGTTGGGGCTGTTGTTGTTGTTGGGGCAGTAGTTGTTGTTGGGGCTGTGTTGTTGTTGGGCAGTAGTGTTGTTTGGGGCAGCTTGTTGTTGTTGGGTTGTTGTTGTTGTTGCTGTAGTTGTTGTTGTTGCTTGCTGTTGTTGTTGTTGCAGCTGTTTGTTGTTGTTGGCTGTTGTTGTTGGGGGGCTGTTGTTGTTGTTGGCAGCAGTTGTTGTTGTTGTGGCTGTTGTTGTTGTTGGGGCTGTAGTTGTAGTTGGGGCAGCTGTTGTTGTTGTTGGGCTGTAGTTGTTGTTGGGGTAGACTGTTGTTGTTGTTGGGGCAGTTGTTGTTGTTGTTGCTGTGTTGTTGTTGTTGTTGTTGTTGGGGCAGCTGTTGTTGTTGGGGCTGTTGTTGTTGTTGGGGCTGTAGTTGTTGTTGGGGCAGCTGTTGTTGGGGCAGTAGTTGTAGTTGGGGCTGCTGTTGTTGTTGGGGCTGTAGTTGTAGTTGTGGCAGTTGTTGTTGTTGGGGCTGTAGTTGTTGTTGGGGCTGCTGTTGTTGTTGTTGGGGTAGTTGTTGTTGTTGGGGCTGTTGTTGTTGTTGGGGCAGTTTGTTGTTGGGGCCATTGTTGTTGGGGCTGTGTTGTAGTTGTAGTTGTTGTTGTTGTTGTTGTTGTTGGGGCAGTTGTTGTTGTTGGGGCTGCTGTTGTTGTTGGGGCAGTAGTTGTTGTTGTTGTTGTTGTTGGGGCTGTAGTTGTAGTTGGGGCAGCTGTTGTTGTTGGGGCAGCAGTTGTTGTTGGGGCTGTTGTTGTTGTTGGGGCTGTAGTTGTTGTTGGGGCTGTTGTTGTTGTTGCTGTTGTTGTTGTTGGGGCTAGTTGTTGTTGGGGCAGCTGTTGTTGTTTGGGGCTGTTGTTGTAGTTGTTGTTGTTGTTGGGGCAGTAGTTGTTGTTGTTTGTTGTTGTTTGGGGCTGTAGTTGTTGTTGGGGCAGTTGTTGTTGTTGCTGTTGTTGTTGGGGCTGTTGTGGTTGTTGGGGCTGTTGTAGTTGTTGGGGCTGTTGTTGTTGTTGGGCTGTTGTTGTTGTTGTTGGTAGTTGTAGTTGGGTTGTTGTTGTTGTTGGGCTGTTGTTGTTGTTGGGGCAGTAGTTGTAGTTGGGGCTGTTGTTGTTGTTGGGGCTGTAGTTGTAGTTGGGGCAGCTGTTGTTGTTGGGGCGGTAGTTGTTGTTGGGGCTGCTGTTGTTGTTGGGGCAGTGTTGTTGTTGTTGTTGTTGCTGTTGTTGTTGTTGTTGGGGCAGTTGTTGTTGTTGGGGCTGTTGTTGTTGTTGGGGCTGTTGTTGTTGTTGTTGCAGCTGTTGTTGTTGGGGCAGTAGTTGTTGTTGGGGCTGCTGTTGTTGTTGGGGCTGTAGTTGTAGTTGGGGCTGCTGTTGTTGTTGGGGGGCTGTAGTTGTAGCCGTTGTTGTTGTTGGGGCTGTAGTTGTAGTTGGGGCAGCTGTTGTTGTTGTTGGCAGCTGTTGTTGGGGCTAGTTGTTGTTGGGGCAGTTGTTGTTGTTGGGGCTGCTGTTGTTGTTGGGGCTGTTGTTGTTGGTTGTAGTTGTGGCCATTGTTGTTGTTGGGGCTGTAGTTGTAGTTGGGCTGCTGTTGTTGTTGGGGCAGTAGTTGTTGTTGGGGCTGTTGTTGTTGTTGGGGCAGTGTTGTTGTTGGGGCAGTTGTTGTTGTTGGGGCTGTTGTTGTTGTTGGGGCTGTAGTTGTTGTTGGGCTGCTTGTTGTTGTTGGGGCTAGTTGTTGTTGGGGCTGCTGTTGTTGTTGGGGCAGTAGTTGTTGTTGGGTTGTTGTTGTTGTTGTTTGTTGGGGCAGTAGTTGTTTGTTGTTGGTTGTTGTTGCTGTTGTTGTTGTAGTAGTTGTGTTGTTGTTGTTGTTGTTGTTGGGGCTGTAGTTGTAGTTGGGGCAGCTGTTGTTGTTGGGGGCAGTAGTTGTTGTTGGGGCTGTGTTGTTGTTGGGGCTGTTGTTGTTGGGGCTGCAGTTGTAGTTGGGGCTGCTGTTGTTGTTGGGCAGTGTTGTTGTTGGGGCTGTTGTTGTTGTTGGGGCAGTAGTTGTAGTTGGGGCAGCTGTTGTTGTTGGGGCTGTAGTTGTTGTTGGGGCAGCTGTTGTTGTTTTGGGCGCTGTTGTTGTTGTTGCAGCCATTGTTGTTGTTGGGGCTTAGTTGTTGTTGGGGCTGTTGTTGTTGTTGGGGCAGTAGTTGTTGTTGGGGCTGTTGTTGTTGTTGGGGCTGTAGTTGTTGTTGGGGCAGTTGTTGTTTGTTGTTGGGGCTGTTGTTGTTGTTGGGGCTGTTGTTGTTGTTGGGGCAGCTGTTGTTGTTGGGGCTGTGTTGTTGTTGGGGCAGTTGTTGTTGTTGGGGCAGTAGTTGTAGTTGTGGCCGTTGTTGTTGTTGGGGCTGTAGTTGTTGTTGGGGCAGTAGTTGTTGTTGCTGTTGTTGTTGTTTGGGGCTGTTGTTGTTGGGGCAGTTGTTGTTGTTGGCCGTTGTTGTTGGGGCAGTGTTGTTGTTGGGCTGTTGTTGTTGTTGGGGCAGTAGTTGTTGTTGTTGCTGTTGTTGTTGGGGCAGTAGTTGTTGTTGGGGCCGTGTTGTTGTTGTTGGTTGTAGTTGTTGTTGTTGGGGCTGTTGTTGTTGTTGGGGCTGCTGTTGTTGTTGGGGCAGTAGTTGTGTTGTTGTTGTTGGCTGGCTGTTGTTGTTGTTGGGGCAGTTGTTGTTGTTGGGGCAGTAGTTGTTGTTGGGGGCTGTTGTTGTTGTTGTTGGGCTGTTGTTGTTGTTTTGGCTGCTGTTGTTGTTTGGGGCTGTAGTTGTTGTTGGGGCAGCTGTTGTTGTTGGGGCTGTTGTTGTTGTTGGGGCTGCTGTTGTTGTTGGGGCTGTAGTTGTTGTTGTTGCTGCTGTTGTTGTTGTTGTTGTTGTTTGGGCTGTTGTTTGTTGTTGGGGCAGTAGTTGTTGTTGTGGCTGTTGTTGTTGTTGGGCTGTTGTTGTTGTTGTTGTTGGGGGGTTGCAGTTGTTGTTGTTGGGGCTGTAGTTGTAGTTGTGGCAGCTGTTGTTGTTGGGGCAGTAGTTGTAGTTGTGGCCATTGTTGTTGTTGGGGCTGTAGTTGTAGTTGGGGCTGTTGTTGTTGTTGCTGTAGTTGTAGTTGTTAGTTGTTGTTGGCTGTAGTTGTTGTTGGGGCCGTTGTTGTTGTTGGGGCTGTAGTTGTAGTTGGGGCTGCTGTTGTTGTTGGGGCAGTAGTTGTAGTTGTGGCCGTTGTTGTTGTTGTTGTTGGGGCAGTAGTTGTAGTTGTGGCTGTTGTTGTTGTTGGGGCTGTAGTTGTAGTTGGGGCAGCTGTTGTTGTTGTTGGGGCTGTAGTTGTAGTTGGGGCAGCTGTTGTTGTTGGGGCTGTAGTTGTTGTTGGGGCCTGTTGTTGTTGTTGGGGCTGTAGTTGTAGTTGTGGCTGCTGTTGTTGTTGGGGCAGCTGTTGTTGTTGTTGGGGCTGTTGTTGTTGTTGGGGCTGTAGTTGTAGTTGTAGCCGTTGTTGTTGTTGGGGCTGTAGTTGTAGTTGGGGCAGCTGTTGTTGTTGTTGTTGGGGCCGCTAGTTGTTGTTGGGCAGTAGTTGTTGTTGGGGCTGTTGTTGTTGTTGGGGCTGTTGTTGTTTGGGGCCTGTTGTTGTTGTTGGGGCAGTAGTTGTTGTTGGGGCTGCTGTTTGTAGTTGGGGCAGTTGTTGTTGTTGGGGCTTGTTGTTGTTGTTTGTTGGGGGCAGTTGTTGTTGTTGGGGCTGCTGTTGTTGTTGTTGGGCCAGTAGTTGTTGTTGGGGCAGCTGTTGTTGTTGTTGGGGCTGTAGTTGTTGTTGGGGCTGCTGTTGTTGTTGGGGCAGTAGTTGTTGTTGGGGCTGTTGTTGTTGTTGGGCTGTAGTTGTAGTTGTGTTGTTGTTGGGGCAGTTGTTGTTGTTGGGGTTGTTGTTTGTTGGGGCTGCTGTTGTTGTTGGGGTAGTTGTTGTTGTTGGGGCTTGTTGTTGTTGGGGCAGTAGTTGTAGTTGTGGCCGTTGTTGTTGTTGGGGCTGTAGTTGTAGTTGGGGCCGCTGTTGTTGTTGGGGCAGTAGTTGTAGTTGGCTGTTGTTGTTGTTGGGCAGTAGTTGTAGTTGGGGCTGCTGTTGTTGTTGTTGGGGGCTGTTGTTGTTGTTGGGGCAGTTGTTGTTGTTGGGGCAGTTGTTGTTGTTGGGGCTGTAGTTGTTGTTGTTGTTGTTGTTGTTGTTGTTGTTTGTTGTTGGGGCTGTTTGTTGTTGGGGCTGTTGTTGTTGGGGCAGTTGTTGTTGTTGGGGCTGTAGTTGTTGTTGGGGCTGTTGTTGTTGTTGGGGCCAGTTGTTGTTGGGCAGTAGTTGTTGTTGGGGCTGCTGTTGTTGTTGTTGGGGCAGTTGTTGTTGTTGTTGGGGCAGTGTTGTTGTTGTTGGGGCCAGTGTTGTTGTTGGGGTTTGTTGTTGTTGTTGGGGCTGCTTGTTGTTGTTGGGGCAGTTTGTTGTTGTTGGGGCTGTTGTTGTTGTTGGGGCAGTAGTTGTTGTTTGGGCTGTTGTTGTTGGGGCAGTAGTTGTTGTTGGGGCCGTGTTGTTGTTGGGGCTGTTTGTAGTTGGGGCTGCTGTTGTTGTTGGGGCAGTAGTTGTTGTTGTTGTTGTTGTTGTTGGGGCTGTGTTGTTGTTGGGGCAGTGTTTGTTGTTGTGGCGGTTTTGTTGTTGGGGCAGTAGTTGTTGTTGTTGGCGTTGTTGTTGTTGGGGCTGTAGTTGTTGTTGGGGCTGTGTTGTTGTTGTTGGGGCTGTTGTTTGTTGTTGTTGTTGTTGTTGCTGTTGTTGTTGTTGTTGGGGCAGTAGTTGTAGTTGGGGCCGTTGTTGTTGTTGGGGCTGTAGTTGTTGTTGGGGCTGTTGTTGTTGTTGTTGTTGGGCAGTGTTGTTGTTGGGGCTGTAGTTGTTGTTGGGGCAGTGTTGTTGTTGGGGCAGTTGTTGTTGTTGGGGCTGTTGTTGTTGTTGGGGCAGTAGTTGTTGTTGGGGCCGTTGTTGTTGTTGGGGGTTGTTGTTGTTGTTGGGGCAGCTGTTGTTGTTGGGGCTGCTGTTGTTGTTGGGGCAGTTAGTAGTTGTTGTTGGGGCCGTTGTTGTTGTTGGGGCTGTTGTTGTTGTTGGGGGGCTGTTGTTGTTGTTGGGGCAGTGTTGTTGTTGGGGCTGCTGTTGTTGTTGGGGTTAGTTGTTGTTGTTGGGCTGCTGTTGTTGTTGGGGCAGTAGTTGTTGTTGTTGCCAGTTGTTGTTGTTGTTGCTGTAGTTGTGTTGTTGCCGTTTGTTGTTGGGGCTGTAGTTGTAGTTGGGGCAGCTGTTGTTGTTGGGGCAGTAGTTGTTTGTTGTTGGGGCTGTTGTTGTTTGTTGGGGCTGTGTTGTTGTTGGGGCTGTAGTTGTTGTTGGGGCAGTTGTTGTTGTTGGGGCTTAGTTGTTGTTGGGGCTGCTGTTGTTGTTGGGGCAGTAGTTGTTGTTGTTGGGGCTGCTGTTGTTGTTGGGGCAGTTTGTAGTTGGGGCTGTTGTTGTTGTTGGGGCTGCTGTTGTTGTTGGGGCAGTGTTGTAGTTGGGCTGTTGTTGTTGTTGGGGCAGTAGTTGTAGTTGTTGGGCAGCTGTTGTTGTTGTTGGGCAGTAGTTGTAGTTGTGGGCCATTGTTGTTGTTGGGGCTGTTGTTGTTGTTGTTGGGGCTGTTGTTGTTGGGGCTTGTTGTTGTTGTAGTTGTTGTTGGGCTGTTGTTGTTGTTGGGGCAGTAGTTGTAGTTGGGGCTTGTGTTGTTGTTGGGGCAGTAGTTGTGGTTGGGGCTGTTGTTGTTGTTGGGGTTTTGGGGCTGCTGTTGTTGTTGGGGCAGTAGTTGTTGTTGTGGCTGTTGTTGTTGTTGTTTGTTGTTGGGGCTGTTGTTGTTGTTGGGGCTGTTGTTGTTGTTGGGGCAGTTGTTGTTGTTGTTGGCGTTGTTGTTGTTGGGGCTGTTGTTGTTGTTGGGGCAGTAGTTGTTGTTGGGGCTGCTTGTTGTTGTTGGGGCTGTAGTTGTTGTTGGGGCTGCTGTTGTTGTTGGGGCAGTAGTTGTTGTTGTTGGCTGTTGTTGTTGTTGGGGCTGTAGTTGTTGTTGGGGCTGCTGTTGTTGTTGTTGGGGCAGTAGTTGTTGGGGCAGTAGTGTTGGCTGTTGTTGTTGTTGGCCGTTGTTGTTGTTGTTGTTTGTGGGCTGTTGTTGTTGTTTGTTGTAGTTGTGGCTGTTGTTGTTGTTGGGGCTGTAGTTGTTGTGTTGGGGCAGTTGTTGTTGGGGCTGTTGTTGTTGGGCTGTTGTTGTTGTTGGGCAGTGTTGTTGTTGGGGCTGTTGTTTGTTGTTGGGGCTGTAGTTGTTGTTGGGGCAGTGTTGTTGTTGTTGGGGCTGTAGTTGTAGTTGGTTGTTGTTGTTGTTGGGGCAGTTGTTGTTGTTGGGGCTGTAGTTGTAGTTGGGGCAGCTGTTGTTGTTGTTGCAGTAGTTGTTGTTGGGGCTGTTGTTGTTGTTGGGGCAGTAGTTGTTGTTTGGGGCTGTTGTTGTTGTTGGGGCTGTTGTTGTGTTGGGGCAGTTGTTGTTGTTGGGGCTGTTGTTGTTGGGGCAGTAGTTGTAGTTGGGGCAGTTGTTGTTGTTGGGGCTGTAGTTTGTTGTTGGGGCAGTAGTTGTTGTTGTTGGGCTGTTGTTGTTGTTGGGGCAGTAGTTGTAGTTGTGTTGTTGTTGTTGTTGGGGCAGTAGTTGTAGTTGGGGCAGCTGTTGTTGTTGGGGCAGTAGTTGTTGTTGGGGCTGTTGTTGTTGTTGGGGCTGTAGTTGTTGTTGGGGCTGTAGTTGTTGTTGTTGGGCTGTGTTGTTGTTGGGGCTGTTGTTGTTGTTGGGGCAGCTTGTTGTTGTTGTTGTTGTTGTTGGGGCTGTTGTTGTTGTTGGGGCAGTAGTTGTTGTTGGGGCTGTGTTGTTGTTGGGGCAGTAGTTGTTGTTGGGGCCGTTGTTGTTGTTGTTGCAGGCTAGTTGTTGTTGGGGCTGTTGTTGTTGTTGTTGTTGGGGCTGTTGTTGTTGTTGGGGCAGTAGTTGTTTGTGGCTGTTGTTGTTGTTGGGGCTGTAGTTTGTAGTTGGGGCTGTGTTGTTGTTGGGGCAGTTGTTGTTGTTGTTGTTGTTGTTGGGGCTGTTGTTGTTGTTGTGGGGCTGTAGTTGTTGTTGGGGCTGCTGTTGTTGTTGTTGTTGGGGGCTTTGTTGTTGTTGGGGCTGTTGTTGTTGTTGTTGGCTGTAGTTGTAGTTGGGGCTGTTGTTGTTGTTGGGGCAGTAGTTGTTTTGGGGCAGTTGTTGCTGTTGGGGCTTGTTGTTGTTGGGGCTGTAGTTGTTGTTGGGGCTGCTGTTGTTGTTGGGGCAGTAGTTGTTGTTGTAGGCTGCTGTTGTTGTTGTTGGGGCTGTAGTTGTAGTTGGGGCTGCTGTTGTTGTTGGGGCAGTAGTTGTTGTTGGGCTGCTGTTGTTGTTTTGGGGCTTTGTGTTGTTGTTTGGGGCTGTAGTTGTTGTTGGGGCAGTTGTTGTTGTTGGGGCTGTAGTTGTTGTTGGGGCAGCTGTTGTTGTTGGGGCAGTTGCTGTTGTTGTTGGGGCTGTAGTTGTTGTTGGGGGTTGTTGTTGTTGTTGTTGCTGTTGTTGTTGGGGCTGTTGTTGTTGGGGCTGTGTTGTTGTTGGGGCTGCTGTTGTTGTTGGGGCAGTAGTTGTGTAGTTGGGGCAGCTGTTGTTGTTGGGGCTGTAGTTGTTGTTGGGGCAGCTGTTGTTGTTGGGGCAGTAGTTGTTGTTGGGGCTGTTGTTGTTGTTGGGGTAGTTGTTGTTGTTTGTTGTTGTTGGTGTTGTTGTTGGGGCTGCTGTTGTTGTTGGGGCAGTAGTTGTTGTTGCTGGCTGTTGTTGTTGTTGTTGTTGGCTGTAGTTGTTGTTGGGGCAGCTGTTGTTGTTGGGGCTGTAGTTGTTGTTGGGGCAGTTGTGTTGTTTGGCCATTGTTGTTGTTGGGGCTGTAGTTGTTGTTGGGGCTGTTGTTGTTGTTGGGGCTGTAGTTGTTGTTGTTGTTGGGGCTGTTGTTGTTGTTGGGCAGCAGTTGTTGTTGTGGGCTGCTGTTGTTGTTGGGGCTGTAGTTGTAGTTGGGGCAGCTGTTGTTGTTGGCAGTTGTTGTTGTTGGGGCTGTTGTTGTTGTTGGGCAGTAGTTGTTGTTGTTGTTGTTGTTGTTGGGGTTTGTTGTAGTTGGGGCTGCTGTTGTTGTTGGGGTAGTTTGTAGTTGTGGCTGCTGTTGTTGTTGGGGCAGTAGTTGTAGTTGTAGTTGTTTGTTGTTGTTGGGGCTGTAGTTGTTGTTGGGGCAGCTGTTGTTGTTGGGCAGCTGTTGTTGTTGTTGGGGCTTTGTTGTTGGGGCAGTAGTTTGTTTGTTGTTGTTGTTGTTGGGGCTGTGTTTGTTGTTGGGGCCACTGTTGTTGTTGGCTCTAGTTGTAGTTGTTGGGGCTGTGTTGTAGTTGTTGGGGCTGTTGTAGTTGTTGGGAATGTTGTAGTTGTTGGGGTTGTTGTTGTTGGGGCTGTTGTAGTTGTTGGGAATGTTGTAGTTGTTGGGGCTGTTGTAGTTGTTGGGGCTGTTGTAGTTGTTGGGCTGCTGTTGTTGTTGGGGCTGTAGTTGTTGTTGTTGTTGCTGTTGTTGTTGTTGTTGTTGTTGCTGTAGTTGTTGTAGTTGGGGCAGCTGTTGTTGTTGGGGCTGTAGTTGTTGTTGGGGCTGCTGTTGTTGTTGTTGGGGCAGTAGTTGTAGTTGTGGCTGTTGTTGTTGTTTGGGCTGTAGTTGTAGTTGGGGCAGCTGTTGTTGTTGGGGCAGTAGTTGTTGTTGTGGGCTGTTGTTGTTGTTGGGGCAGTTGTTGTAGTTGGGGCAGCTGTTGTTGTTGTTGGGGCAGTAGTTGTTGTTGGGGCAGCTGTTGTTGTTGGGGCAGTAGTTGTAGTTGGGGCCATTGTTGTTGTTGGGGCTGTTGTTGTAGTTGGGGCAGCTGTTGTTGTTTGGGCAGTAGTTGTTGTTGGGGCAGTAACTGTAGTTGTGGTTGTTGTTGTTGGGATTGTGGTTGTAGTTGGGGCCCGTTTTGTTGTTGGGGCTGCTGTTGTTGTTCGGGCAGTTGTTGTAGTTGGTGCTGCTGTAGTTGTTGGGGCAGTAGTTGTAGTTGGGCTCCTGCTGATGTTGTTTCTGTAGTGGTTGTCAAGGGTGCTGCAGTTGTGGGAAGGGTATCCGTGACAGTAAAAGCACCTTTGGTTATGTTTAGCTCATCAGCATTCCCATTTTCAACTGATTCAGCAATAACACTTCTCAAGTCGTCTTCAGCCACTCCTTCACTGAATGTCACATTTGTTGCTGTATTTGTAGATCCTCTCCTGTACAATAATTCAGATATATTAACTATATATTAGATTCTTGCATGGTTATTGTTTTTTTTGGGGCTGAATTGTTGTTGATTGATATGTCATGTTGTTGCTGAGAATGTTGTCAACTGCTGTTGTTGGTACAGCAACAAAAATTGGGGCTGGATGTTGTTGATATTACCTGAAATGTTGTTGTGTGGGGCATTTTCCGAAGATGGGTTCAAGCTGCAAATAAAAGTTTAGAAAGTTTAGAAATAAAGTTTAGTCATTTAGAAATGTGTTTCTAGATGCATTGTAGCACTCAGAAAGGCCTTAAAATTTTACAGTAAAAATGTGTTTTTCTCAGAAAATGGTCAAATTATTGTTAAAAGACAAAAATTAAATGGAGTAGTAGCCTCTGGGAGTTATTATGACACAGGGGAACAAACTTACTACAGATTTGATGTGCATTTCTCGCAGCAGTGGGAAGCAGGATTTGCAAAATCATTTTGTAAGCTGTCAAAGGACACATACAAAAGATACCAAAAGACACGGAGTTGACGTTGGGTGGTAGGGGTGGTTGTGGTTGCAGTTGAGGTTGTGGAAACGATTGAAGGGGCTGTACTTGTTGAGGCTGCTATATTCGTTGAAGCTCTGGTTGTTGTAGGGGCTGTTGTTAGAGTCGGGACTGCAGTCGTTGTTGGGGCAGATGATGTAGTCGAGGCTACTGTTTTTGTTGGTGCAGGAGTTGTAGTTGGGGCCGCTGTAGTTGTTGGGGGGGTAATTGTTGTTGGGGCAGCTGTTGTAGTTGTGGCTGCTGTTGTTGTTGCAGCCACTGTTGTTGCTGGGGCAGTAGTTGTAGTTGGGGCTACTGTAGTTGTTGGAACAGAAGTTGTAGGTGGGGCTGCTGTAGTTGTTGGAACAGTAGTTGTAGTTGAGCCTGCTTTAGTTGATGGTGCAGTAGTTGTAGTTGGGGCGGCTGAGGTTGTTGGTGCAGTAGTTGTGGTTGCTGTTGTTGTTGGAGCTGTAGTTGTAGTTGGGGCTGCTGTTGTTGTTGGGGCAGTAGTTGTGGTTGGGGCTGTTGTTGTTGTTGGTGCAGTAGTTGTGGTTGGGGCTGTTGTTGTTGGAGCTGTAGTTGTAGTTGGGGCTGTTGTTGTTGTTGGTGCAGTAGTTGTTGTTGGGGCTGCTGTTGTTGTTGGGGCAGTAGTTGTAGTTGTGGCTGCTGTTGTTGTTGGGGCAGTAGTTGTAGTTGTGGCCATTTGTTGTTGGGGCTGTAGTTGTAGTTGGGGCAGCTGTTGTTGTTGGGGCAGTAGTTGTTGTTGGGGTTGTGTTGTTGTTGGGACAGTAGTTGTAGTTGTGGCCGTTGTTGTTGTTGGGGCTGTAGTTGTGGTTGGGGCTGTTGTTGTTGTTGGGGCAGTAGTTGTTGTTGTGGCCATTGTTGTTGTTGGGGCTGTAGTTGTAGTTGGGGCCACTGTTGTTGTTGCGGCAGTAGTTGTTGTTGGGGCTGCTGTTGTTGTTGGGGCAGTTGTTGTTGTTGTTGTGGCTGTTGTTGTTGTTGTTGTTGTTGGGGCTGTAGTTGTAGTTGGGGCAGCTGTTGTTGTTGGGGCTGCTGTTGTTGTTGTTGGGGCAGTAGTTGTTGTTGTGGCCGTGTTGTTGTTTGTTAGTTGTAGTTGGGGCAGCTGTTGTTGTTGGGGCAGCTGTTGTTGTTGGGGCTGCTGTTGTTGTTGGGGCAGTAGTTGTAGTTGTGGCCGTTGTTGTTGTTGGGGCTGTAGTTGTAGTTGGTGCTGCTGTTGTTGTTGTTGGGGCAGCTGTTGTTGTTGGGGCTGCTGTTGTTGTTGGGGCAGTAGTTGTTGTTGTGGCCGTTGTTGTTGTTGGGGCTGTAGTTGTTGTTGGGGCTGCTGTTGTTGTTGGGGCTGTTGTTGTTGGGGCAGTAGTTGTAGTTGTGGCCGTTGTTGTTGTTGTTGGGGCTGTAGTTGTAGTTGGTGCTGCTGTTGTTGTTGGGGCAGCTGTTGTTGTTGTTGTGTTGTTGTTGGGGCTGTTGTTGTTGTTGGGGCAGTAGTTGTAGTTGTGGCCGTTGTTGTTGTTGGGTAGTTGTAGTTGGGGCCAGTTGTTGTTGTTGGGGCTGCTGTTGTTGTTGGGGCTGTTGTTGTTGTTGGGGCTGCTTGTTGTTAGGGCAGCTGTTGTTGTTGGGGCAGTTGTTGTTGTTGGGCTGTTGTTGTTGTTGGGGCAGTAGTGTTGTTGGGTTGCTGTTGTTGTTGTTGGGGCTGTTGTTGTTGTTGGGGCTGCTGTTGTTGTTGGGGCAGTAGTTGTTGTTGGGGTGTTGTTGTTGTTGTTGGGACAGTAGTTGTAGTTTTGGCCATTGTTGTTGTTGGGGCTGTTGTTGTAGTTGGGGCCAGCTGTTGTTGTTGGGGCAGTAGTTGTTGTTGGGGCTGCTGTTGTTGTTGGGGCAGTAGTTGTAGTTGTGGCCGTTGTTGTTGTTGGGGCTGTAGTTGTTGTTGGGGCACTGTTGTTGTTGGGGCTGCTGTTGTTGTTGGGGCAGTAGTTGTAGTTGTTGTTGTTGTTGTTGGGGCTGTAGTTGTAGTTGGGGCAGCTTTGTTTGGGGCAGTAGTTGTTGTTGGGGCTGTTGTGTTGGGCAGTATTTGTTGGGCTGCTGTTGTTGTTGGGGCTGTAGTTGTAGTTGTGGCGCGGCCACTTGTTGTTGTTGGGGGCTGTAGTTGTAGTTGGGGCTGCTGTTGTTGTTGTTGGGGCTTAGTTGTTGTTTTGGCTGCTGTTGTTGTTGGGGCAGTAGTTGTAGTTGTGGCCATTGTTGTTGTTGTTGGGGCTGTAGTTGTTGTTGGGGCAGCTGTTGTTGTTGGGGCAGCTGTTGTTGTTGGGGCTGTTGTTGTTGTTGGGGCTGTTGTTGTTGTGTGGTTGCAGTTGTTGTTGTTGGGGCAGTAGTTGTGTTGTTGGGCTGTAGTTGTTGTTGTTGGGCTGTTGTTGTTGTTGGGGCAGCTGTTGTTGTTGTTGGGGCAGTTGTTGTTGTTGGGCAGTAGTTGTTGTTGTTGGCCGCTGTTGTTGTTGGGCAGTAGTTGTTGTTGTTGTTGCTGTTGTTGTTGGGCTGTAGTTGTAGTTGTAGTTGTTGTTGGGGCTGTTGTTGTTGTTGGGGCAGTAGTTGTTGTTGGGGCAGCTGTTGTTGTTGTTGGGGCTGTAGTTGTAGTTGGGGCCGCTGTTGTTGTTGGGGCAGCTAGTTGTTGTTGGGGCTGTTGTTGTTGTTGGGGCAGTAGTTGTTGTTGGGGCTGTGTTGTTGTTGTTGCAGCTGTTGTTGTTTGGGGCTGCTGTTGTTGTTGGGGCAGTTGTTGTTGTTGTTGGCTGCTGTTGTTGTTGGGGCTGTGTTGTTGTTGGGGCCGTTGTTGTTGTTGGGGCTGTAGTTGTAGTTGGTGCTGCTGTAGTTGTTGGGGCAGCTGTTGTTGTTGGGGCTGCTGTTGTTGTTGGGGCAGTAGTTGTTGTTGTTGTTGTTGTTGTTGCAGTAGTTGTAGTTGTGGCCGTTGTTGTTGTTGGGGCAGTAGTTGTTGTTGGGGCTGTTGTTGTTGTTGGGCTGCTGTTGTTGTTTGGTGTTGTTGTGCTTGGGGCTGTTGTTGTTTGGGGCTGCTGTTGTTGTTGGGGCAGTAGTTGTAGTTGTGGGCAGTTTGTTGTTGTTGGGGCTGTAGTTGTAGTTGGGGCTGCTGTTGTTGTTGGGGCAGTAGTTGTTGTTGGGGGGCTGTTGTTGTTGTTGGGGCAGTAGTTGTAGTTGTGGGCCGTTGTTGTTGTTGTTGGGGCTGTAGTTGTTTGGGGCTGTGTTGTTGTTGGGGCTGTGTTGTTGTTGTTGGGGCTGCTGTTGTTGTTGGGGCAGTAGTTGTAGTTGGGGCAGTGTTGTTGTTGGGGCTGTGTTGTTGTTGGGGCAGTTGTTGGCCACTGTTGTTGTTGCGGCAGTAGTTGTAGTTGGGGCTGCTGTTGTTGTTGGGGCAGTAGTTGTAGTTGTGGCCGTTGTTGTTGTTGGGGCTGTAGTTGTAGTTGGGGCTGTTGTTGTTGTTGGGGCTGTAGTTGTTGTTGGGGCAGCTGTTGTTGTTGGGGGTTAGTTGTTGTTTTTGGTTGCTGTTGTTGTTGGGGGGTAGTTGTAGTTGTGGCCGTTGTTGTTGTTGTTGGGGCTGTTGTTGTTGTTGTTGGGGCAGCTGTTGTTGTTGGGGCTGCTGTTGTTGTTGGGGCAGTAGTTGTTGTTGGGGCTGTTGTTGTTGGGGCTGTAGTTGTTGTTGGGGCTGTAGTTGTTGGGGTTGTTGTTGTTGTTGCTGGCTGCTGTTGTTGTTGGGGCAGTAGTTGTTGTTGTGGCCGTTGTTGTTGTTGTTGGGGGCTTGTTGTTGTTGTTGGGGCTGTTGTTGTTGTTGGGGCAGTTGTTGTTGGGGCAGTAGTTGTTGTTGTTGTGTTGTTGTTGGGGCTGTAGTTGTTGTTGGGGCTGTGTTGTTGTTGGGGCAGTAGTTGTTGTTGGGCCGCTGCTGTTGTTGTTGGGGCAGTAGTTGTAGTTGTGGCTTGTTGTTGTTGGGGCTGTAGTTGTAGTTGTGGCCAATGTTGTTGTTGGGCAGTAGTTGTTGTTGGGGCAGCTGTTGTTGTTGGGGCAGTAGTTGTTGTTGGGGCTGTTGTTGTTGGGGCAGTTGGTTGTAGTTGTAGTTGTTGGGGGCGTTGTTGTTGTTGTTGTTGTAGTTTGTTGTTGTTGTGGCCGTTGTTGTTGTTGGGGGCTGTAGTTGTTGTTGGGGCAGTAGTTGTAGTTGTTGGGGCTGTTGTAGTTGTTGGGAATGTTGTAGTTGTTGGGGCTGTTGTAGTTGTTGGGGATGTTGTAGTTGTTGGGGCTGTTGTAGTTGTTGTTGTTTTGTTGTTGGGGCTGTAGTTGTAGTTGGGGCTGCTGTTGTTGTTGGGGCTGCTGTTGTTGTTGTTTGTTGGCTGTTGTTGTTGTTGGGGCTGTTGTAGTTGTTGTTGTTGGGCTGCTTGTTGTTGTTGGGGCAGCTGTTGTTGTTGGGGCTGTTGTTGTTGTTGTTGTTGTTGTTGTTGTTGTTGTTGGGGCTGTAGTTGTTGTTGGGGCTGCTGTTGTTGTTGTTGGTTGTTGGCTGTTGTTGTTGGGGTAGTAGTTGTAGTTGTTTGTTGTTGTTGCTGCTGTTGTTGTTGGGCTGTAGTTGTTGTTGTTGGCAGCTGTTGTTGTTGGGGCTGCTGTTGTTGTTGGGGCAGCTTTGTTGTTGTTGGGGCTGTTGTTGTTGTTGTTGGGGCTGTAGTTGTGTTGTTGCTGTTGTTGTTGGGGCTGCTGTTGTTGTTGGGGCACTGTTGTTGTTGTTGGGGCTGTGTTGTTGTTGGGGCAGTAGTTGTTGTTGTTGCTTGTTGTTGTTGGGGCTGTAGTTGTTGTTGGGGCTGCTGTTGTTGTTGGGGCAGTAGTTGTTGTTGTTGGCCTGCTGTTGTTGTTGGGGCAGTAGTTGTTGTTGGGGCTGTTGTTGTTGTTGGGGCTGTTGTTGTAGTTGGGGCAGCTGTTGTTGTTGGGCGCAGTTGTTGTTGTTGGGGCTGCTGTTGTTGTTGGGGCAGTAGTTGTAGTTGTGGCCGTTGTTGTTGTTGGGGCTGTAGTTGTAGTTGGGGCTGCTGTTGTTGTTGGGGCAGCTGTTGTTGTTGGGGCTGTAGTTGTTGTTGCGGCAGTTGTTGTTGTTGGGGCAGTAGTTGTTGTTGGGGCTGCTGTTGTTGTTGTTGGGGCTGCTGTTGTTGTTGGGGCTGTAGTTGTTGTTGGGCCTTGCTGTTGTTGTTGGGGCTGTAGTTGTTGTTTGGGCAGCTGTTGTTGTTTGGGGCTGCTTGTTGTTGTTGGGGCAGCTGTTGTTGTTTGCTTTGTTGTTGTTGGGGCTGTAGTTGTTGTTGGGGCTGTAGTGTTGTTGTTGGGGCTGTTGTTGTTGTTGGGGCTGTAGTTGTTGTTGGGTTGTTGTTGTTGGGGCTGTAGTTGTTGTTGGGGCTGTGTTGTTGTTGTTGTTGTTGTTGTTGGGGCTGCTGTTGTTGTTGGGGCTGCTGTTGTTGTTGGGGCTGTTTGTTGTTGTTGGGGCAGCTGTTGTTGTTGGGGCAGCTGTTGTTGTTGGGGCAGTGTTGTTGTTGTGCTGTTGTTGTTGTTGGGACAGTAGTTGTTGTTGTTGGCTGTTGTTGTTGTTGGGGCTGTAGTTGTAGTTGGGGCTGCTGTTGTTGTTGGGGGCAGTAGTTGTTGTTGGGCTGCTGTTGTTGTTGGGGCAGTAGTTGTTGTTGTGGCAGTTGTTGTTGTTGGGGCTGTAGTTGTTGTTGGGGCTGCTGTTGTTGTTGGGGCTGCTGTTGTTGTTGGGGCAGTAGTTGTTGTGTTGTTGTTGTTGTTGTTGTTGTTGTAGTTGGGGCCAGTTGTTGTTGTTGGGCAGTAGTTGTTGTTGGGGCTGTTGTTGTTGTTGGGGCTGTAGTTGTAGTTGGGGCAGCTGTTGTTGTTGGGGCTTGTTGGGTTGTTGTTGGGGCAGTTGTTGTTGTTGGGGCAGTAGTTGTTGTTGGGGCCGCTGTTGTTGTTGGGGCAGTAGTTGTTGTTGGGGCTGCTGTTGTTGTTGGGGCAGTAGTTGTAGTTGTTTGTTGTTGTTGGGTTGTTGTTGTTGTTGTTGGGGCTGTTGTTGTTGTTGGGGCAGCTGTTGTTGTTGGGGCAGCTAGTTTGTTGTTGGCTGCTTGTTGTTGGGGGGCAGTAGTTGTGTTGTGGCTGTTGTTGTTGTTGGGGCTGTAGTTGTTGTTGGGGCAGTTGTTGCTGTTGTTTGGCTGCTGTTGTTGTTGGGGCAGTAGTTGTTGTTGGGGCAGCTGTTGTTGTTGGGGCTGTAGTTGTAGCTGTTGTTGTTGTTGCTGTAGTTGTTGTTGGGGCTTGCTGTTGTTGTTGGGGCAGCTGTTGTTGTTGTTGCTGCTGTTGTTGTTGGGGCAGTTGTTGTTGTTGGGCTGTAGTTGTTGTTGTTGGCTGTTGTTGTTGTTGTTGTTGGGGCTGCTGTTGTTGTTGGGGCAGTTGTTGTTGTTGGGGCTGTTGTTGTTGTTGGGGCAGTAGTTGTTGTTGGGGCCAGTTGTTGTTGTTGGGGCTGTGTTGTTGCCGTTGGGCAGCTGTTGTTGTTGGGCTGTAGTTGTTGTTGGGGCTGTTGTTGTTGTGGGGCAGTAGTTGTAGTTGGTTGTTGTTGTTGGGGCTGTTGTTGTTGGGTTGGGGGCTGCTGTTGTTGTTGGGGCAGTAGTTGTTGTAGTTGTGGCCGTTGTTGTTGTTGGGGCTGTAGTTGTTGTTGGGGCTGTTGTTGTTGTTGTTGTTGGGCAGTAGTTGTTGTTGGGGCCACTGTTGTTGTTGTTGGGGCTGTAGTTGTTGTTGGGGCAGTTGTTGTTGTTGGGGCAGTAGTTGTTGTTGGGGCTGCTGTTGTTGTTGGGGCAGTAGTTGTTGTTGGGGCTGTTGTTGTTGTTTGGGGCTGTAGTTGTTGTTGTTGTAGTTGTTGTTGTTGTTGGGGCTGTAGTTGTTGTTGTTGCTGTTGCTGTTGTTGTTGCTGTAGTTGTTGTTGTTGGGGCAGTTGTTGTTGTTGGGGCTGTAGTTGTTGTTGGGGCTGTTGTTGTTGTTGTTGTTGGGGGGCTGTAGTTGTTGTTGGGGCTGCTGTTGTTGTTGTTGGGGCAGTTGTTGTTTGGGCTGCTGTTGTTGTTGGGGCTGTTGGTTGTAGTTGTTGTTGCCGCTTTGTTGTTGGGGCAGTGGTTGTAGTTGTTGCTGTGTTGTTGTTGGGGCAGCTGTTGTTGTTGGGCTGCTGTTGTTGTTGTTGGGGCAGCTAGTTGTTGTTGGGGCTGTTGTTGTGTTGTTGTTGGGCTGTAGCTGTTGTTGTTGGGGGCAGTAGTTGTTGTTTGGGCTGCTGTTGTTGTTGTTGTTGTTGTTGTTGTTGTTGTTGTTGGGGCAGTGTTGTTGCTGTTGTTGTTGTTGTTGTTGTTGGGCAGTGTTGTAGTTGGGGCCATTGTTGTTGTTGGGGCAGTTGTTGTTGTTGGGCTGCTGTTGTTGTTGGGGCAGTAGTTGTAGTTGTGGCCGTTGTTGTTGTTGGGCCTGTAGTTGTAGTTGGTGCTGCTGTAGTTGTTGGGGCAGCTGTTGTTGTTGGGGCTGCTGTTGTTGTTGGGGCAGTAGTTGTTGTTGGGGCAGCTGTTGTTGTTGGGGCTGTAGTTGTTGTTGGGGCAGCTGTTGTTGTTGGGGCAGTTGTTGTTGTTGGGGGTTGTTGTTGTTGTTGTTGTTGGGGCAGTAGTTGTTGTTGTGGCTGTTGTTGTTGTTGGGGCAGTAGTTGTAGTTGTGGGCCGTTGTTGTTGTTGGGGCTGTAGTTGTAGTTGTTGTTGTTGTTGGGGCACTGTTGTTGTTGTTGGGGCAGTAGTTGTTGTTGGGGCTGCTGTTTGTTAGCAGCTG
This sequence comes from Gymnothorax javanicus, assembly GCA_029692085.1. NCBI lineage: Eukaryota > Metazoa > Chordata > Actinopteri > Anguilliformes > Muraenidae > Gymnothorax > Gymnothorax javanicus. Next base: position 164,516,205 of record CM056195.1, read on the forward strand.
TTGTTGTTGGGGCAGTAGTTGTTGTTGGGGCAGTTGTTGTTGTTGGGACAGCTGTTGTTGTTGTTGGCCGTTGTTGTTGTTGGGGCTGTTGTTGTTGTTGGGGCTGCTGTTGTTGTTGGCAGTAGTTGTTGTTGCTGTTGTTGTTGTTGGGGCTGTAGTTGTTGTTGGGCAGTAGTTGTTGTTGTTGCCGCTTGTTGTTGTTGGGGCTGTTGTTGTTGTTGTGGCCAGTTGTTGTTGTTGGGGCCCATTGTTGTTGTTGTTGGGGCTGCTGTTGTTGTTGGGGCTGTTGTTTGTTGTTTGGGTTGGGGCTGTTGTTGTTGGGGCAGTTGTTGTTGTTTGGGCTGTTGTTGTTGGGGTTGGCTGTTGTTGTTGTTGGGGCAGTAGTTGTTGTTGGGGCCGTTGTTGTTGTTGGGTTGTAGTTGTTGTTGTTGCTTGTTGTTGTTGGGGCAGTAGTTGTTGTTGGGGCAGCTGTTGTTGTTGGGGCAGTAGTTGTTGTTGTTGCAGCTGTTGTTGTTGTTGGGGCTGTAGTTGTAGTTGGGGCAGCTGTTGTTGTTGGGGCAGTTGTTGTTGTTGGGCCGTGTTGTTGTTGGGGCTGCTGTTGTTGTTGGGCAGCTGTTGTTGTTGGGCTGCTGTTGTTGTTGGGGCAGTAGTTGTAGTTGTGGCATTGTTGTTGTTGTTGTTGGGGCTGCAGTTGTTGTTGTTGGGGCAGTTGTTGTTGTTGGGGCTGTTGTTGTTGTTTGGGGCAGTTGTTGTTGTTGTTGGCAGTGTTGTTGTTGTTGTTGTTGTTTGTTGTTGTTGGGGAGCAGTAGTTGTTGTTGGGGCTGCTGTTGTTGTTGGGGCAGTAGTTGTAGTTGGGGCAGCTTGTTGTTGTTGGGGCCTGTAGTTGTTGTTGGGGCAGCTGTTGTTGTTGGGGCAGTGTTGTTGTTGTTGGGGCTGCTGTTGTTGTTGGGGCACTGTTGTTGTTGTGGCTGTTGTTGTTGTTGGGGCAGTAGTTGTAGTTGGGGCAGCTGTTGTTGTTGGGGCAGTAGTTGTTGTTGTTGGGGCTGTAGTTGTTGTTGGGGCTGTTGTTGTTGTTGGGGCAGCTGTTGTTGTTGGGGCTGTTGTTGTTGTTGGGGCTGTTGTTGTGTTGTTGTTGTTGTTGGGGCTGTAGTTGTAGTTGGGGTGCTGTTGTTGTTGTTGGCAGTAGTTGTTGTTGGGGCTGTTGTTGTTGTTGTTGGCTTGTTGCTAGTTGTTTGTTGTTGTTGGGGCTGCTGTTGTTGTTGTTGTTGTTGCTGTTGTTGTTGTTGTTTTGTTGTTGGGTGTGTAGTTGTTGGGGCTGTTGTAGTTGTTGGGAATGTTGTAGTTGTTGGGGCTGTTGTAGTTGTTGGGAATGTTGTAGTTGTTGGGGCTGTTGTAGTTGTTGGGGCTGTTGTAGTTGTTGTTGCAGGTTGTTGTTGTTGTTGTTGTTGTTGTTGCTTGGTTGTTGTTGGGGCTGCTGTTGTTGTTGGGGCAGCTGTTGTTGTTGGGGCTGCTGTTGTTGTTGGGGCAGTAGTTGTAGTTGTGGCCGTTGTTGTTGTTGTTGTTGGTAGTTGGGGCCACTGTTGTTGTTGCGGCAGTAGTTGTTGTTGGGGCTGCTGTTGTTGTTGGGCTGTAGTTGTTGTTGGGGCAGCTGTTGTTGTTGCGGCTGTTGTTGTTGTTGTTGTTGGGGCTGTTTGTTGTTGGGGCTGCTGTTGTTGTTGGGGCAGTAGTTGTTGTTGGGCAGCTGTTGTTGTTGTTGTTGGCTGTAGTTGTAGTTGTTGGCAGCTGTTGTTGTTGGGGGCAGTTGTTGTTGTTGTTTGTTGTTGTTGTTGTTGGTTGGCTGTTGTTGTTGTTGGGGCTGTGTTGTTGTTGGGGCAGCTGTTGTTGTTGTTGTTGCTGTTGTTGTTGGGGCAGTAGTTGTAGTTGTGGCCGTTGTTGTTGTTGGGGCTGTAGTTGTAGTTGGGGCAGCTGTTGTTGTTGGGGCTGTTGTTGTTGTTGGGGTTGTAGTTGTTGTTGTTGTTGGGGCAGTGTTGTTGTTGGGGCTGTTGTTGTTGTTGGGGCTGTTGTTGTTGTTGGGGCTGCTGTTGTTGTTGTTTGGGCAGTTGTTGTTGTGCTGTTGTTGTTGTTGGGGCAGTAGTTGTTGTTGGCGGCTGCTGTTGTTGTTGGGGCAGTAGTTGTAGTTGGAGTTGTTTGTTGTTGTTGTTGTTGTTGTTGTTGTTGCTGCTGTTGTTGTTGGGGGGCTGCTGTTGTTGTTTGGGCTGTTGTTGTTGTTGTTGGGGCAGTTTGTAGTTGGGGCAGCTGTTGTTGTTGGGGGCAGTAGTTGTAGTTGGGGCAGCTGTTGTTGTTGGGGCTGCTGTTGTTGTTGGGGCAGTAGTTGTAGTTGTGGCCGCTGTTGTTGTTGGGGCTGCTGTAGTTGTTGTTGGGGGGCTGCTGTTGTTGTTGGGGCAGTAGTTGTTGTTGGGGCTGCTGTTGTTGTTGGGGCTGTAGTTGTAGTTGGGGCCGCTGTTGTTGTTGGGGCTGTTAGTTGTTGTTGTTGGGGCTGCTGTTGTTGTTGGGGCAGTAGTTGTAGTTGTGGCCGTTGTTGTTGTTGTTGGGGCTGTAGTTGTTGTTGGGGCTGCTGTTGTTGTTGGGGCAGTAGTTGTAGTTGTGGCCGTTGTTGTTGTTGGGGCTAGTAGTTGTAGTTGGGGCTGCTGTTGTTGTTGGGGCAGCTAGTTGTTGTTGCGGCTGCTGTTGTTGTTGGGGCAGTAGTTGTTTGTTGTTGTTGTTGGGGCTGTAGTTGTTGTTGGGGCTGCTGTTGTTGTTGGGGCAGTAGTTGTTGTTGGGCTGCTGTTGTTGTTGGGGCAGTAGTTGTTGTTGTTGGGCTGTTGTTGTTGTTGGGGTTGTTGTTGTAGTTGTTTGGGCCAGCTGTTGTTGTTGGGGCTGTAGTTGTTGTTGGGGCAGTAGTTGTTTGTTGTTGTTGTTGCAGTAGTTGTTGTTGGGGCTGTTGTTGTTGTTGGGGCAGTAGTTGTTGTTGGGGCTGCTGTTGTTGTTGGGGCAGTAGTTGTAGTTGTGGCCATTGTTGTTGTTGGGGCTGTAGTTGTAGTTGGGGCCACTGTTGTTGTTGGGGCTGTAGTTGTTGTTGGGGCTGTTGTTGTTGTTGTTGTTGGGGCAGTAGTTGTTGTTGGGGCCGCTGTTGTTGTTGGGGCAGTAGTTGTTGTTGGGGCCACTGTTGTTGTTGGGGCTGTAGTTGTAGTTGGGGCAGTTGTTGTTGTTGGGGCAGTAGTTGTTGTTGTTGGGGCTGTTGTTGTTGTTGGGGCAGTAGTTGTTGTTTTGGGGCTGCTGTTGTTGTTGGGACAGTAGTTGTAGTTGGGGCAGCTGTTGTTGTTGTTGGGGCTGCTGTTGTTGTTGGGGCAGTAGTTGTTGTTGGGGCTGTTGTTGTTGTTGGGCTGTAGTTGTAGTTGGGGCGTTGTTGTTGTTGGGGCTGTAGTGTTGTTGGGGCTGCTGTTGTTGTTGGGGCAGTGTTGTTGTTGTTGGGGCTGTTGTTGTTGGGGGCTGTAGTTGTTGTTGGGGCCACTGTTGTTGTTGGGGCTGCTGTTGTTGTTGGGGCTTGTTGTTGTTGTTGTTGTTGTTGGGGCAGTTGTTGTTGTTGGGCCATGTTGTTGTTGGGGCTGTAGTTGTTGTTGGGGCTGCTGTTGTTGTTGTTAGTAGTTGTTGGGGCTGTTGTAGTTGTTGGGGATGTTGTTGTTAGTTGGGGCCGTTGTTGTTGTTGGGGCAGCTGTTGTTGTTTGTTGGGGCTGTTGTTGTTGTTGGGTTGTTGTTGTTGTTGTTGGTGGGCTGTGTTGTTGTTGGGGCTGTAGTTGTTGTTGGGGCTGTTGTTGTTGTTGCTGCTGTTGCTGTTGTTGTTGTTGTTGGGCAGTGTTGTTGTTGGGGCAGTTGTTGTTGTTTTGGTGTTGTTGTTGTTGTGGCAGTTGTTGTTGTTGGGGCTGTAGTTGTAGTTGTTGTTGGGGCTGTTGTTGTTGTTGCTGTTGTTGTTGTTGGGGCAGTAGTTGTTGTTGGGGCCACTGTTGTTGTTGGGGCAGTAGTTGTTGTTGGGGCAGTTGTTGTTGTTGGGGCTGTTGTTGTTGTTGGGGCAGTAGTTGTTGTAGTTGTTGTTGTTGTTGTTGTTGTTGTTGTTGGCCTGTTGTTGTTGTTGGGGCTGTAGTTGTTGTTGTTGGGGCTGCTGTTGTTGTTGGGGGGCAGTTGTTGTTGTTGGGGCCAGTTGTTGTTGTTGGGGTTGCTGTTGTTGTTGGGGCTGTAGTTGTAGTTGTGGCCGTTGTTGTTGTTGGGGCTGTAGTTGTAGTTGGTGCTGCTGTTGTTGTTGGGGCTTGTTGTTGTTGGGGCTGTTGTTGTTGTTGGGGCTGTTGTTGTTGTTGGGGCTGCTGTTGTTGTTGTTTGGGCTGTTGTTGTTGTTAGCTGTTGTTGTTGTTGGGCAGTAGTTGTTGTTGGGGCAGCTGTTGTTGTTGTTTGTAGTTGTTGTTGTTGTAGTTGTTGTTGGGCGCTGTTGTTGTTGGGGCAGTTGTTGTTGTTGGGGCAGTGTTTGTTGTTGGGGCAGTAGTTGTTGTTGGGGCTGTTGTTGTTGTTGGGGCTGCTTGTTGTTGTTGGGGCAGCTGTTGTTGTTGGGGCTGTAGTTGTTGTTGGGACTGTTGTTGTTGGGGCAGTTGTTGTTGTTGTTGGGGCTGTTGTTGTTGTTGGGCAGCCTGTTGTTGTTGGGGCTGCTAGTTGTTGTTGGGGCAGTAGTTGTTGTTGTTGCTTTGTTGTTGGGGCTGGTAGTTGTTGTTGCTTGTTGTTTGGGCAGTTTGTTGTTGGGCTGTAGTTGTTGTTGGGGCAGTAGTTGTGTTGGGGCTGTTGTTGTTGTTGGGGCAGTAGTTGTTGTTGGGGCCAGCTGTTGTTGTTGGGCTTGGTTGCTGCTGTTGTTGTTGGGGCAGTAGTTGTTGTTGTTGTTGTTGTTGGGGGCTGTAGTTGTTGTTGGGCAGCTTGTTGTTGTTGGTTGCTGCTGTTGTTGTTGGGGCAGTAGTTGTAGTTGGGCCGTTGTTGTTGTTGGGGCTGTAGTTGTTGTTGTTGCTGCTGTTGTTGTTGGGGCTGTTGTGTGTTGTTGGGGCTGTTGTTGTTGTTGGGGCCGTAGTTGTTGTTGGGGCTGTTGTTGTTGTTGCTGGTAGTTGTTGTTGTGTTGTTGGCTTGTTGTTGTTGTTGGGGGCTGCTGTTGTTGTGGTTTGTTGTTGTAGTTGCTGTTGTTGTTGTTGTTGGGGCTGTTGTTTGTTGTGGCCGCTGTTGTTGTTGGGGCTGTAGTTGTAGTTGGAGCAGTAGTTGTTGTTGGGGCCGTTGTTGTTGTTGGGGCAGTTGTTGTTGTTGGGGCTGCTGTTGTTGTTGTTTGGGCAGTGTTGTTTGTTGCTTGGGCTGTTGTTGGGGTTGTAGTTGTTGTTGGGGGCTGCTGTTGTTGTTGGGGCTGTAGTTGTTGTTGGGGCAGTTGTTGTTGTTGGGGCTGCTGTTGTTGTTGGGGCTGTTGTTGTTGTTGGGGCTGTTGTTGTTGTTGGGCATTAGTTGTTGTTGTTGGGGCTGCTGTTGTTGTTGGGGCAGTAGTTGTAGTTGTGGCCGTTGTTGTTGTTGGGGCTGTAGTTGTAGTTGGGGGCAGTTGTTGTTGTTGGGCAGCTGTTGTTGTTGTTGGGGCTGTTGTTGTTGTTGGGGCAGTAGTTGTTGTTGTGGCCGCTGTTGTTGTTGGGGCTGTGTTGTAGTTGGGGCTGCTGTTGTTGTTGGGGCAGTAGTTGTTGTTGTTGGGCTGCTGTTGTTGTTGTTGGGGCAGTAGTTGTAGTTGGGGCCGTTGTTGTTGGGTTGGCTGTAGTTGTTGGGCAGCTTTGTTGTTGGGGCGTTGTTGTTGTTGGGGCTGTAGTTGTTGTTGGGACAGTTGTTGTTGTTGTTGGGGCTGCTGTTGTTGTTGGGGCTGTAGTTGTTGTTGGGGCCCTAGTTGTTGTTGTTGGGGCTGCTGTTGTTGTTGGGGCTGTAGTTGTAGTTGGGGCCGCTGTTGTTGTTGGGGCTGTAGTTGTAGTTGGGGCTGCTGTTGTTGTTGGGGCAGCTGTTGTTGTTGGGGCTGCTGTTGTTGTTGGGGCAGTAGTTGTAGTTGTGGCCGTTGTTGTTGTTGGGGCTGTAGTTGTAGTTGGGGCAGCTGTTGTTGTTGGGGCTGTAGTTGTTGTTGGGGCTGTTGTTGTTGTTGTTGTTGTTTGGGTTGTTGTTGTTGTTTTGTTGGTTGCTGCTGTTGTTGTTGGGGGCAGTAGTTGTGTTGTGTTGTTGTTGGGGGTTGTTGTTGTTGTTGGGTTGCTTGTTGTTGTTGGGGCAGTTGTTGTTGTTGGGGCCTGTTGTTGTTGTTGGGGCTGTAGTTGTTGTTGGCTGTTGTTGTTGTTGGGGCTGCTGTTGTTGTTGTAGCAGTAGTTGTTGTTGTTGTTGTGGGGCTGCTGTAGTTGTTGTTGTTGTTGGGGCTGTAGTTGTTGTTGTAGTTGTTGTTGTGTTGTTGTTGTTGTTGGGGTTGTAGTTGTAGTTGTAGTTGGGCCGTTGTTGTTGTTGGGGCTGTAGTTGTTGTTGGGGCAGCTGTTGTTGTTGTTGCAGCTAGTTGTTGTTGTTTGTTGTTGTTGTTGGGACAGTAGTTGTTGTTGTTGGCAGCTGTTGTTGTTGTTGGGGCTTGTAGTTGTAGTTGTTGGGCAGATGTTGTTGTTGGCTGTGTTGTTGTTGGGGCAGTAGTTGTTGTTGGGGCTGCTGTTGTTGTTGGGGCTGTAGTTGTTGTTGGGCCCTGTTGTTGTTGGGGCTTAGTTGTTGTTGGGGCTGCTGTTGTTGTTGGGGCAGTAGTTGTTGTTGGGGCTGTTGTTGTTGTTGGGGCTAGTTGTTGTTGTTGCTGTTGTTGTTGGGGCTGTTGTTGTTGTTGGGGCAGTTGTTGTTGTTGGGGCTTGTTGTTGTTGGGGCTGCTGTTGTTGTTGGGGCTGCTGTTGTTGTTGGGGCAGTAGTTGTTGTTGTGGCTGTTGTTGTTGTTGGGGCAGTAGTTGTAGTTGTAGCTGTTGTTGTTGTTGGGCAGTAGTTTGTTGTTGTGGCTGCTGTTGTTGTTGGGCTGTTGTTGTTGTTGTGGCAGTTGTTGCCGTTGTTGTTGTTGGGGCTGTAGTTGTAGTTGGGGCCATTGTTGTTGTTGGGGCTGCTGTTGTGTTGGGGTTTGTTGTTGTTTTGTTGTTGTTGTTGTTGGTTTGTGTTGTTGTTGGGGCTGTAGTTGTAGTTGGGGCAGTTGTTGTTGTTGGGGCTGCTGTTGTTGTTGGGGCAGTAGTTGTAGTTGTGGCCATTGTTGTTGTTGGGGCTGTAGTTGTAGTTGGGGCAGCTGTTGTTGTTGGGGCAGTTGTTGTTGTTGGGCTGTTGTTGTTGTTGGGCAGTAGTTGTAGTTGTGGCCGTTGTTGTTGTTGTTGGTTGTTGTTGTTGCTGTTGGGTTGGGGCAGTTGTTGTTGGGGCTGTTGTTGTTGTTGGGCTGCTGTTGTTGTTGCCGCCCGTTGTTTGTGGGGCTGCTGTTGGGGCAGTTTGGGCAGTAGTTGTTGTTGGGGCTGCTGTTGTTGTTGGGGCAGTAGTTGTAGTTGTGCTGCTGTTGTTGTTGGGGCTGTTGTTGTTGTTGGGGCGGCTGTTGTTGTTGGGGCTGCTGTTGTTGTTGGGGCAGTAGTTGTAGTTGGGGCCGTTGTTGTTGTTGGGGCTGTAGTTGTTGGGGCTGCTGTTGTTGTTGGGGCAGTAGTTGTAGTTGTGGCCGTTGTTGTTGATGGGGCTGTAGTTGTAGCCGTTGTTGTTGTTGGGGCTGTAGTTGTAGTTGGGCTGTTGTTGTTGGGGCAGTAGTTGTTGTTGGGGCTGCTGTTGTTGCTGGGGCAGTAGTTGTCGTTGTGGCCGTTATTGTTGATGGGGCTGTAGTTGTAGTTGTGGCCGTTGTTGTTGTTGGGCCTGTAGTTGTAGTTGGGGCTGTTGTTGTTGTAGTTGTGGCTGTTGTCGTTGTTAGGGCTGTAGTTGTAGTTTGGGCAGCTGTTGTTGTTGGGCCGGTAGTTGTTGTTGGGGCTGCTGTTGTTGTTGGGGCAGTAGTTGTAGTTGGGCTGCTGTTGTTGTTGGGGCTGCTGTTGTTGTTGGGGCAGTAGTTGTAGTTGTGGCTTTGTTGTTGGGGCTGCTGTTGTTGTTGGGGCAGTCGTTGTAGTTGGGGCCGCTGCTGTTGCTGGGGCTGCTGTTGTTGTTTGGGCAGTGGTTGAAGTTGAGGCTGTTGAACTTGTTGGGGCAGTAGTTGTAGTTTGGGCCGCTGTTGTTGTTTGGGCTGTTGTTGTAGTGGTGAGCCGCTTTGTTGTTGTTGGGGCTGCTGTTGTTGTTGTTGCAGCTGTTGTAGTTGGGGCTTCTGTAGTTGTTGAAGCAGAAGTTGTTGTTGGGGCAGCAGTTGTAGTTAGGGCTGTGCTTGTCGTTGCAGCTGTAGTTGTTGGATTAGCCGTTGTTGTTGGGGTTGCAGTTGTAGTGTTAGAAGCTGATACAAAATATTTTTAGTGTTTTAATGTTATTTTTAATCTTCGGATATCTTCTACTTAATTTACTGTAGTTTAAAAAAATATATCAAAATGCTTCTGTGATGATATTTTATCTGATTTCAAACTCAGTGTAATACATTTTTGAATAGTAATACAATTTGATACATTTTTTCACTGAGAACAGTAACAGACGTAGTGCTGATATTTTCTTGATATTACAAGAGAACGAATTCATCTAAAAAAATGTCTAAATTCAGTTAATACTATACAGTACTTTGAAAAAGTACTGACCCCTTCCGATATCTTCTATTTTTTTGCTAAGTTGTTATATTTAATTTTTTGCTTCATCCTGCTGCTTTTAATAAAAGACAATGGTAACAAGAGTTAACATAAAATGCAGCTTTTAAATGATCATTTCACTGTTTGAAGGTATAGAGTCATTCAAAGCCTCTGTCACCCCTGTGCAAAAAATAATTGCCCCCCCAAACCTTTTTACCAGTTGTGGCGTCCTTGGAAACTAAAACTTTTTCTTTTTTTATTGTTTCATTACACCCCTATTGCTTTCACTATTAAGATTACTTCTGATGACGATGCAATTTTCACTCTTTTCCCATCTACTTGACAAAAAAAAAACCAAGGTACTGCTTCCCATGTCAACAGCACTATTTTATTTGCCTTCTCTGAAAATACCACAGATTTAAATTTCAGTTTTATCCTGGAACAAATATGCAAATATGATTGTCTGTCCATCCATTGAAGGGATGAGTTAAAAAGTTTTTATGTTTAAATGTAAAAGAAAAAGGATTATGCCACAAATTCATAATCCAGGCAGTCAAGTAATAAAGTTACAATCCAGAAAACTAGAGTATGTGAAGAAATCATTTCAGACGATGAATGTCAAGAGCATGACTGTCTCTAACAGGAAGGACGACACACCAGCACAAAAATTAAATTGGATGATTATTATCATCATCATCATCATTATCATTATTATTATTATTATTATTATTATAAGCATCATCACGACAGCATGGAAGTTGTGGGTTTGAATCCAGCCTGGGGCCTTTCTCTGGGGAGTTATCATGTCCTCCTGTTCATGGGGGTTACCTCTGGGTACTCTAGCTTCCTCACACAGTCCAAAGACATGCATTTCAGGCTAATTGAAGACTCAAAATTCCCTGCAGGCATGAGTCTGAGTGAATGGTGTGTAAATGTCGTGTGCACCCTGCAATGGTCTGGCGAATTTGGACATTGAGGGTGTGTCTGCCTTTCATCCATAGTCAGCTGGGCTAAACTCCAGCTCCCCGTGACCTTTATAAGGACGAAGGGGAATTGATGGATTGTTATTATTATTATTATTTATTCCAATTGGTTTGCTGAGGTTATGGGTCATTTCATGTCGAAACAGCCAATACTGAGGCGCCTTTGTACATGACACCTCACTGATTTTGCTCAAACTTAGTCCAAAAATACTCCATTGTACCAAACAAAAGAATCCTGATTTTCGTGCCCATATCTTTAACAGTTGTCGTGAGGCATCCTCTTGAAATGTGGGTGCCACGCCCCTTTTTGACTGTGAATTGGTCATTTCGTTTTGTAGCATTTTGGAAGGACTATAACTTTTTGATAGAGATAGGAAGCTTTGTTGTGCTGGTGTATTCTGGCCCATATATCAGATTTTGATAGGATCACCATGAAAAAATCAGGGGTAAGAGGAGGGCCCCCAAAATCCTAATTTCTTTAAGGCACCAAGTGATTTTTCACTTTTTGGGGGTCCCTAGGACTTGGTAAAGTAAATGATACTGTTGGAAATGTGGTTTTCCCACATATTGGTGAACTTTCCCACCAATGTAAGTTTCAGGGTAATAGTACCATTAGTGGGGGACTTGTGGGGGGTCGGAAAACTACTTTGGGCCAAAATGACCCTTTCAGACCCTGGACTTCAGACCCCCAGATGACCCCGTGGGCACTGGATGATGATAATGGCATTTATGTCAGACAAATATACATATTTAAACATTAATTTAATGAAATAAAAACTTTGATTATCAACCTCCTTCTAAATGAACATGCTTTTTGATAAAAAGCATTCTCAGACCCTTTTTCAGAAATTTCTAAGTCCGGAAACTCAGTCAAGCAGGAGTACATAGAAAGAGTTGACCAAACTGTATTGAATCAGTTGAAATTACATTAATAACATAGCCTAACATAACATGAGTGGCGAGTACAGGCCGTTAAGCCCAACTAGGCTCGCCAGTTTCTTTTTACTATTGTGAATATATCACTTCAGATACTCAATGACTCAATGGTATCTAGCTTTAAGTCAAGTCTGCTCTTCAAAATTCCCAAGGTTTCTGCCTCAACAATATGGTCAGGCAAGCTTCCACATTGAAATTACTCTTTGGGTGAAAAAATATTTCCTACTATCCGTGCTAAATTTACCCTTGGTCAACTTCCATTTGTAACCCCGAGTTCAACGAACAAAACTTGGCTGAAGGAATCCTACAAAATTCACTTTGTTAATCCCTTTAACATATTTAAAGACCTCAATCAGATCACCCCTGAGTCTCCTTTTCCTAAGACTAAAGAGATTAAGGATCTTCAGCCTCTTCTCATAGCTTTCATCTTTTATACCTGGAATCAGCTTAGTGGCTCTTCTCTGAACTTTTTCTAGAGCCTCTATATCTTTCTTAAAGTATGGTCCCCATAACTGTACACAATACTCCAGATGTGGTCTGACGAATGTGTTGTACAAGAGAAGTATGACCTCCTTGGATTTGTACTCAGTACTTCTGGCAATGTATCCTTTTTTTTAAGTTTTATTTTTAATTTTTTTTTCACCCTTTTGGTTTTAATAAAGACAATGGAAACAAGAGTTAACAAAAAATGCAGTTTTAAATGATCATTTCACTTTTGAAGGTATAGAGTCATTCAAACCCCTTTTCCCCCCGCAAAAAAATAATTCCCCCCCAAAACCCTTTTCCCTTTTTGGGCCCTTTGGGAAACAAAATTTTTTTTTTTTTTATTGTTTCATTACCCCCCTATTGTTTATATTAAGATTACTTGATGAATGAAATTTTCACTTTTTCCCATCTACTTAAAAAAAACCAAGGTATGTTTCCCGTCAACAGCACTATTTTATTTTTTCTAAAAAAATACCACAGTTTAAATTTCGTTTTATCCTCAAATATGAAATATGATTGTCTGTCCTCCATTAAGGAGGGTTTTTTATTTTAAATGTAAAAAAAAAGGATTATCCAAAACATAATCCGGCAGTCAAGTAATAAAGTTACAATCCAGAAAACTAGAGTAGGGAAGAATTTTTTTAGACGATGAATGTCAAGAGATGATGTCTCTAACGGGAAGGACGACAAAAAAAAATTTATAACGGATGATTATTACATCATCATAAAAAATTTTTATTATTTTTTTAAAGACATCAACAGGGGAAATTTTTGGGGTTTGAATCCAGCCGGGGCCTTTTTTGGGGAGATTGTCCTCCTGTTCAGGGGGTTCCTCTGGGTACCAGCCCACACAGTCCAAAGACATGCTTTTAAATTGAAGACTCAAAACCCCCGCAGGCAGAGTCTGAGTGAAGGGTTTAAAATGGGGCACCTGCAATGGTCTGGGCGTTTTGGACATTGAGGGTTTTCCCCTTTCACCATAGCCCAAACCCAGCCCCCGGCCCTTTTTAAAAGGACGGGGAATTGATGGATTGTTATTATTTTTAAATTTTTATTCCAATTGGTTTGTGAGGTTAGGGTCATTTCATGCCAAAAGAATACTGAGGCCCCTTTGTACTGACACTATTTTTTTTTGTCAAACTTAGTCCAAAATATCCATTGTACCAAAAAAAGAATCTGATTGCCCCCATATCTTTAAAGTTGTGGGGAGGCATCCTTTTTAAATTTTTCCACCCCCTTTTTTGACTGTGAATTGGCATTTTGTTTTTGTAGCTTTAAGGACTATAATTTTACTTGATAGAGATGGGAAACCCCAAATTTTTTTCATTTTAGGGGGTTCCCTAGACTTGGTAAAGTAAATGAATGTTGGAAATGGGTTTTTTCCCCATATTGGGAATTTCCCACCAATGTGTTTCGGGGAAAAGTACCAAGGGGGGGATTGGGGGGGGGGGAAAACTATTTTGGGCCCAAAAAAACCCTTTCAGACCCGGGATTAGCCCCCAGATGCCCCGCATGGATGATGGAAAGGTTTTTGTCAAAAAACATATTTAAACTTAATTTAATGAAAAAAAAAACTTTGATTATCAACCCCTTAAAAATGAACATTTTTTTGAAAAAAAGCTTCCACCCCCTTTTTCAGAAATTTCAAGTCCGAAACTCATAAACAGGAGTACAGGGAAAAGGGGGCCCAAACTGTTTGAATCAGTTGAAATTACATTAATAAATAGCCAAAAAATGAGGGCAGTACAGGCCAAAACCCAAAGGCTCCCCAGTTTTTTTATATTGTGAATATATCCCCAGATATAAGACCAAGGGTACTATTTTTTGTCAAGTCTTTTTTCAAAATTCTGGTTTTTTTCTCAAAATATGGTCAGGCAATTTTCCACATTGAAATTTTTTGGGTAAAAAAACCTACTACCCCCAAAATTTACCCTTGGTCAACCCCCTTTCGCCCCAGTTAAACAAAAAAATTGGCTAAGGGGTTTCCAAAATTACTTTGTTAACCTTTAACATTTTTAAAGACCTCAATCAGATCACCCCTCCTTTTCCCTAAGATAAAGAGAAAGGATCTTCACCCTTCCATAGCTTTCATTTTTTTATACCGGGGAACGTTTAGGGTTTTTTCTGAACTTTTTCTAGGTCTATATTTTCAAAAGGGCCCCATAACTGAACAATATCCAGAGGGGTCTGACAATTTGGTAAAAAAAAAGGGCCCCTTGGAGATAGATTTGGCAATGATCCCAGCATCCATTTTTTTAACTGCTACAGAAATGGCTAAACCTGTGAGGGTTTTCAAAATCACCCCCAGATTTTTTTCATTTAGCACTTTCCCATTTTAAAACCTCCCATGAATTCCTGAAATTTTTTTTCCAAATGTAAACTTACTTTCCAATTAAATTTCTTTCCACTTTTCCCCAAGGATTCTACCCAAAACCCCCGGCCTTTAGGGGCCCTTTAAAAAATTTGCCAAACCCCATTAGTACAAAAATTTAATAATTTGCCAAATATTCCTATCAAGATTTAAATTTTAAAAAACCCAAAAAACCAGTGAAGTTGGGGAAAAAAAAAAAAAATTTTTGAAATCCTTTTTAATTTTCTTGAAACACTGCAAAGACAAGTTACTTAATGTTCAACAAAATTTTAATTTTTTCAAATATTAGCTCTTTGGAATTTTTCCTGCAACATGTTTAAAAAAAAGCTGGCACAAGTGGAAAAAGAAGGGTTGAGGAATCCTCAAACACTTATTTGGAAACCCCAAAGTAACCAAGGGGAAAAAGGTGGTGCCAGTTTGGGGTAAAAAAGCCCCTGAAAGTCAGTCATTCACAAACAAGGATGGGGGGGGGGTCACCATTAGTGAACAAAGGAGCTGTTGTTTAACATTTAAAAAAAACAACATTCCTAACGAGCTATTAAAAAAAATTTTTGGATTTCACACAGGGTCCGAATATCGCGGTTCGAGAAGGGGAGAAATCACGCATGTCCCCAAAGGGGAAAAACCAACATTAAGCCCCCCCTTACCTGGGGTATGCACAAAACCGACATGTGTTTTGGGAATCACCACATGGGCTCAACACCAGAAAACCATTCAGAACAAGTTCCCCCCACATCTGCAAGTGAAAAAACCCAATGCAAAGCAAAACCCATTATCAACAGCCCCCAAAAGCCGCGGGTTTTCCCCAAGCTCATCTAAGATGGACTAAAAAGGAAAAGGCGGGCGAAGTCCAATTTAAATTTTTTTGGGAAAACGGGGGGGCCCCCCGGGCCCAAAAAGGGGGAAAAGAACCACCGGACTGTTATGGCCCCAAAGTTAAAACCCCAGACGGATGGTGGGGGGGTTTTAGGCCGGGGGGGGGAATTTAAATTTGGGGCCCAAAGCGAAAGGTGGTTTTTGGAAAAATTTCCCACCCCAAAAGCTTTTTCATGGCCCCCCGTTACAGCAAGAAATGGCCACATTCTGCACGGTTCAACAGCATGGCCCGGAAAAAGAGGGGGGACGACTGGCCTGCCTGTAGTCCAGACCTGTCCCCTTAAAAAATGGGGGTTTGAAGCAAAATCAAAGGGAGCCCCGGACTGGAACAACAAGTTACATCACAAAAGGGAAAGAGTTCCCCCAAAAAAGTTCAAATGGTCTCCCCAGTTCCCAAACCATGAGTGTCAAAAGGAAAAGGTGAAAAAAGGGGAAAAAAGGCCCTGTCCAAATTTTTTTTGCAATTGTTGCTCCCTTTTTAAATTTGTTAACGATTATTTGCAAAAAAAAAAAATTTTTTGAGTTTAACAAAACTCTTTTTTTGCAGTGTATTAAATTGAATAGTTAAAAGGAAAATTTTTTACTTTTTATCACGTTTTAATAAGTCCAACTTCATGGGGGGTTTTTTTGATGAGGAACAGCAGGGGCCCAAAACCACTCCCTGAGGGACCCCCCAGGTGTTCATCAATGAAAACCTAAAGGTAAAACCCAAAATTATAAAAAAGATATTTTAACCCCCCTTGTAAAATTTAAAACCCCCATTACCTAATTTAGTGGGAAACCAGGTTAAACAACTAATCAATATGCACCCTCGTGGGCTAATGACAACTTGCCCATCAGTGGGGTCATTTTGCAAGCTCAAAAAAAATTTTTTTAACCCAAAAGTTAATTTGGCGAGCCCTCCTATAGTTTAGATCATAATAGCTTAAACCATATTGTTAACAACATTTTTTGGGGGGCAGTTGTCATGACCCTTTACCTTTTAAGTGACCAGTGATTATGCAAAACAATTCCCCCGGGCTATAATAACTGGACTAAAGTATTAGAAATAAGGAAGGTGGCAAGAAAGTTATTGGCTAAACCAAGTGCAGTGGTGGCGACGGGGCGACAAACTCCAGGGGTGGGAAAACAGCCCCCCCTTTTCGGGCCAAGCAAATGTCAAAATCTTAAAAAAACCACTAGATCAGCATTCTACCGGAATTTTATTTACGCTGGAGAGATACTTCAAAAACCTAACCGGTCACGGGGGTTTTTTGATACCCGGGGTTTGGGAAAAAAACCACAAAAAGACAATTGATTTATAGGTGAAGTAAAGTTGTCTTCCCCTTTTTGTCAAATGCCAGCGTTGCAGGGTATTAACGACAAACCGCTTCATGAAGGGGTTTAGGGCTTTTTTTTCATAAAGCCATTTTGCGTATTAACTGCACAAACCATTTTTTGAAGGGTTCAAAACGCTTTACGATTCCTGATCGAGAACCAAAAATTACGGGTTGATGAAAAAGAACTGACCCCCTCGGTGATTGTACATTCACTTTCTGTCGGGTCAGTCCCGTTATTTTTCCCTCATTTCACCATGACATTTTGCTAAGTTTTCGTTTTTTTATTAGGTCGGCAAGGAAGATCTTTTTTTTTTTTGGGGAATTTGATAGGTTCCTTTCTTTCTGATAGAAGTATTTAAGGACAGTTCGATATTAGTATTGGAAAGAATTCCCTTAATCAGTATTTACTAAGATCAGACTTTTTCGGGGTTGAATTTTGGGTACCCAGAGAAATATTCGAGGGGAAAAAAATCCATCCAGTCAAGAAAATTTGTTTTGTCACTGCAGCTGTAATGGCGGGAGCCTTTTTACTTATGAAAACCAGGTGGCTAGGGGAAGCGAGTAAAGCATTTGGGGAAAAATATTCATCATAATTTAAACCCCCTTTTCACAAATAAAAACCCCCAAAATATATTTGGGCCCCCTTTTTAAAAATTTTTCTGGTAAAAGCAACTGTGAAACTTTTTACTGATCAATGATGATCAACAAATGTTGAATTTTTTTCGAATAGGAAAACGGATGATCCAGGACCCAGACCCAAAGAGGTGTCGCCTCCAACCTTTTGCTCAAAAACCGAAGCCTACATGGCCTTTTTTTTGCTTTAAAGGGAAAAATCTTGCCTTTGACGTCAAGGTTTCATTCCCCCTATTTAATTTGGAATGCACGATATGAAAATTTCAACAGATACCCATAACCTAATTTCCTGCTTTTTTATGGAAAAACCCAACCCAAACCATAAGTTCATATTTTTATATTTAACATAATCTTATATAATCTGGGTTTTTACACCAGGAGAAAAAAAAATTTAGGATGCAGTGATGAAAACTGATATTTTATAGTTGGGTATCTATAAGAGCAAACAAAAAATTTTGGGCCCTTTAAATGTTTTTTTCGTCATATCACACAAATTTTGGTCATTTGCTGTAAATAAAACAGCAGCAAAAAACACTCACAGGCCAAACATTTTCCATATGAAATGAATAACGACACACTGGTGAAGCCATGTTGATATTTGTCTGGCAGAGACGGGGGAGTTTTGGGGCCTGCCAAAAAAGATATTCTCAGTGACCACAGTGATATAAAAACACTGAAAGGGACAAAGGGGGCCAAAATTTTTATATAGTGCACTAATGGGTTATTTTGTAGGGCGTCCAATTTTTGTGAATTTTTTTTCCCCCCATATAGTGAACTCATTACATCCCACAATCCACGTAAATGTAGTGAACTTTCCCATTCACTAACCCCGCTTTTATCCCATCATGCACTGCAAACAAACCAAAAGTCCGGAAGAACGGGTTAGTCAATGGAATTTGAAAAAAAGGCACGAGACATTTATTAGCTTAGGCCAATTTTTTTTTTTTTTTTTTTTTTTTTTTTTTTGGGAAACCAACAGCGAGGAGACCTGTTTTTTTCACAGGATATAAACGGAAATTTTGGTACTATTAAAAAAAGTAATGATGGTTAGAGGAAAAAAAGATGATTTTTATTAAAAAATTTTTGGGCCCAATTTTATATTTCATAATGGTAAACACAAACACAGTGGGAAAATAATTCGCTCGTTATTACAGAAATATGCCAAACCTTCAACTGAAGGAATAGGAGAGAATTTTTTACAGCAATGACGCTTTTTAACAGGGAAAAAAACGAGCCAGGTATGTCCGAAGCGTTTATTTCGAATGAGCTCACTATAAGTCACCACCAGTGAGTCCCAAAAGTGAGTAGGAATAGTGAATGAGTGACGACACAGACTTCGTTTTTTGGCAGCACTCGGCCATCTTGTGTTATGTATACGAGGAAAAGTTTAAAAAGAAAATACAAAAACCGCCTAAATCGCCCCTCGATAAAAAAGGAAAATGGCCATACCGACAACAGCTGATGTCCCAATTTTTTTTTTGTAATGTTTTTCCAAAATAAACACAATATACCAGATTTAAATAAATTTTACATACAAAAAGCCAGTCCCGCCACAATGCATTTCCATTCAAAACACCCTGTAACCGGGGGTGGTTTGCACCATGACATACGCTGTCGCAACAGAGCAACGAAATGAAGTTCGGGTTTCCCACATGTTATAAACGACTGAATTTAACCGGCCAAACAAGGCATTGTCTCCCCTTTTCGCTTTTTTAAAGGGGTCCTGCACGATTTAACCCGTTTACTCTGAACATGCACTGAACAATGGGAAAACTTTTTGTAAAATTAATTAAAAAAAACCAAAAGGTGCCAGTTAAATTACCTGACAAAAAAGGTTAGTTCTTTCGTTTTTATTAACAGTGTATTCACGGAAAAGAAACTGGCGCGGGTTTTATTTACATACTTCAGTTTTGAGACTTCTACATTGATCCCAGTTGGGGGAAAACGCAAATCATCCTGTTATCCATTGTGTCAGGGCAAAGACGGATTAAATGAAGACAAAAGTAGGTATGAACACTTCAGAATGAAGTTGTTCCGATCGAATACACAAAGCATTCATCTGAGTAGTTACACTTTTTTTGTTGTCACCAACCCCTTGAAAGCATTACCTCTATAAAACGATGTGAATAATGTAATCATTAAGAGAAATAGCTTATGCAAGTGTGCGGTTTAATATTTCCCGCTCAGTAACGAACGCTTGTCTGTCCCATAGGAGATCATGACAGCGCTGGCATTTGTTTGGAACGATAGCGCTTCCCACGAACCACGTGACTATTCCAGCAACGGTCAATGAGTGGCGCCACTCTGAGTTATCTATTGCTCTGGGTCCCTGCTAGTAAGGCATAATAGATGACGAATCCGCGCTGCATGGCCTGTTTTGGGGCTACTCGCCTGCAAACAATTTCCAATTTCAATAATTTATTGACCTTTTATCGGATAAAATGTACCTCTGGGATGACGCATTGACGCAAAATGACGCATTTCTCCCTAATCGGCCGATATTTTATCGTCCGATAAATATCGCATCCCTAATTACCGGTTTATCGATTTCACCATCTCAGCAATGCCGATAATTTTTTTTTTCCCAAATAAATTTTGTAACATACACAAAACATTGGCAGCGACGGCAAAATACAAAAATCACTGAGCACAGAGCTCTATAAATAGCTTACCGTTCATGATCATTAAGTTGCCTTTTTCATCGCCAGAGAGTCCAGTTTTGGCCCAGGGCCCAATCCCACAAAACAGATTTTCTCCTTCATGGGTATCGCGCATAATTGCTGGTGTTGAAATGTCTTCAAAAGCCTTGGTTTTTCTGCATCAAATTAAGGTCTGGTATAGGTTTTCCATGCTGATCAACTCAAACTTCTCATTGAATATTAGTCTAGAAAACATTCTTCATAAACTCAAAATGATATTCACAGCTATCACGAACCAACAACTCAGGTTAACTCGCTAGGTTGTTTACTGCCAATTTTTTTTTTTTTATTTCGCTAGCTTGTGATTCGCCTAGGGACAGCGCAGGAACCTGTCATAACATTAGCAATAACAAAGTCCTCCCATTCATAAGGGAAATATGATTGGACAATTTTACTGTCCTTCGAATTACTACTGCTCGGAGCCGAGCCCTCTGTAAATGCACTGTGGACCCGCTTGATTTCCTTCCAGCAGCTGCAAGGAGACAATTCAAAGTATTTAGGCGTAAAGACACGACTTACTTCGACTAGTGATGGGAACGGCAGTTCTTTTGACTGTACTGAATCCCTAGGATCAGTTCATTAAAATGTGTCGCTCAAAAATTTGCTCACCGAATCGTTCAGTGCTTAGCAGGAGCCCTGACGCATAGTGCATTGTTCTCCGACTCCCATAAACAGCCAAACGATCCGTTATTCAGGTCATGATTCAGCCCTGGTCTGAGGTTCACATTCACTACACGCTCACTTCCTGAGGGACGCTAGGCTTCACGGTCCATCTTCGATCATGGATAAAGATGAGCAAGAACTATTAGCGAGCGGTATACCTACATTCCAAGTTCGCTAGCTATGTCATGGCAAGGCCGCTAAACACACATTACAAAAAGGTCTGCTGATTCGCAGCAAGTTTAACTGGGAAATCTTAATTGATATTGGAAAGATACCGTGGCTAAAATGACAAGCTACCAACAATATTATATTATTTTTTTTATCTGTGTGCAACGTGCTTGCAGCTAGTCAATATAAGTAAGGCAATTGGCATGAATTTACAATGTAGCCTGCTGCCAGTAATCAAGCTACCGGACTGTTAAGTCACAATATGAATTTCAATTGCAGTAACCAATTTAACTTTGTAGTCAATGACAATGCAGTATTTATATCTGATAGGAAGTGGTAATAACGTCTGATGCTTCGAAGATATCCAATTACTTGTGGATAATTTGACGCCAG